>JACATO010002556.1:0-24320 GCA_018389105.1 Nautilus pompilius
ATGTTCTCCTCCAACAGATAACACAGACCGGATAATATCATAATAAAAAAAAAAACTGTACAAATGTTTTTTTTCTTTTTTTTTCCTTTTTTTCTCCCCCTGCCTCCCAAAATTGGAAATCCCTAACACTAAAATGCCTCTCAGTGTACGGTGAGTTGGAAGAATAAACCAGACCAATAGCACATTTATCAGAAAAGCCACAACATAAATTTGGCACTTTATCAATCGCTTACTAATTTTCATGTTTAAACAAAGTGCCAAGATTAATTTCAAAACTCCCAGTTAAAGAAAATGAGGCCCATATTTCATTGTTAACGTGGCCGATTACACAAAATTTGCTTTACTCTGAGCAAACAGCCGTATAGATCGTTTCCTGTACATAGTTTCCGATCCATAACACCTGAATACATTGAACATGCGTATTTTGTATGTTTCATTGGTTTTCCTCCCTCTCTCCCACCCCCCCCCCCCCCATTTCAGGCTCTCCACTGGTTACCTAAATAGCCTGATTCACTACTGAGATGCTTCTCCTTAGAAAATATTAACTTACATTGAAGGAAAAAGAAGATAGAAGAAACATGGAAGTGCGCATGGAAAATGCTTTGGGTCTATAAAAGATCCATCTCCTTCCACGGTAGCAGCTACATTGTGCTATTGGACTAGAAGAAAAATCACACAGTCCTTGCAAAGATAACCTATTATTTTTAAAATTGTTCAATTGATTTCATTGAGGAACAACAATCTCAAATAACTGAATGTTTCTTTTTTAAAAAAACTATTCTCTATGTTTGTTAAATTTTGCATAGAAAAATCTCAGCTGATTAAGTCATTTCCCATTGAGTTTTATATAAGTGAAATGCTCAAAATTGTTTGCAAATAATTCATGAATAATTTTCTGTATTAAATTGGGTTGTGTAGTAGTTTGCTATATTAAACTGTATCACAGTGTATATTATAGTATGTATATCCATGCAGTAATTGGTCCTTGCCCAGTTACCATTGGTTGGGTTGGGATGAGCTGAGGCCAGGCTACCTAGCTAACCTTGTAAAATGGGCACTGGTTACAGAAAGGGAACAAGTCTTGCGGTTCTGCCTTATCCACCATTTTTTGGCACTGGGAAACAAAGAGAAATAATGGTATATAGTTTAGTTGTAGTACTGACTACTCTGTTACCCGTCTAATTATACTAGTTCATAGTGTGTATATAGTATAGTTACAGAATGGTGCATCTCCACATTATATTACATGATGTTATTTAGCATAGTCCAATTGATGCTGCTTCCTGCTACCCTATCAGATTAGTTACAGTGTAGCATGGTTTTTCTTGCAGTATTCTCCATCTAAATCCCCAGTATACCACAGCAATTTAGATCACTGGCAGATAGAACCAAAGCCGTGGGCGGGCATTTCCATAAGCAAGGACATTCCAGTGACTAGAGTCACCTGACTGAATATTCCACAAAAGGCCGCGATCCTAGGATGTCCATGTCGCAGACATGTGAAGGAAGAGAGAGACCATTGGAGGGAACCATCAAACACATAAGATATTGATGTCATTAACGTCACAAGTAATTAAGCCTCAGGTGTTGAAGTTCTTACATCCCAAATAATAATCACAGACCTGTTTTACAGGACAACTTCGTATTTATTGTCAGCAAGGGGTAACCTATTGTCACCAAGTAGTAACCATGGTGAAAGAGAGGACAGAGATCCGGCCCTAGCACCCCAAAGCCAAAAAGGTATATTGTTGAACACACACACACACACACAGGTTTACATTAGGGATAAACTAATCGTGAGACTGACACTATCCATATTGACATAATTATATCACAATGTCGTCTGCTTCCGGCGACACGATCCATACACCAAAAAACACGATGGGTTCGATGAGAGAGGGAAAAAAAGGGAACCAGGGTCCGACTGTAGGGGTCGGGCTGCCGAGCGAGCCCTATTCTCGGGCGCGATCCCACCACTGGTCGGCATGGGGACTTTTGTCTGCTGCGTTCCCGCCCTCGACCGGTTCGCCCCGCCTTAGACAACCTGGACACAACGGGCTCCCCTGCTGCCGCCATGTCGATGCCCATCTCGGTGCGGACGCCCGATCGCCATCAGCACCCGCCCAGCAGTCACCCCGACCTACAGCCGTCCGCCCGGCTCGGCCTCCGTCGTCCGGCCGGATTACAGGAGCTCGCCACTTCTCCCAGCCGACCTCTTCCCTCTCTCCTCCTCCCTTTATACACACAACCACCCCAACACCCTTCCTCTCGCCCCACTCCCCTCTCGGCCTCATTCAGCCGACAGCAGACGACGACACGAATGATGCGATCGGATTCCATCCGATCTGTCGCCGGCCGGGAACAGCAAACGATGCTCCTAAACTACAGCCTCGTTCTCGTCCTCCAACCTCCCCACTTCCGGTCCGGAATTCTCTGGTTGTCGCTTCCCCGTCTTCTGGACAAACAATGAAAATTAACAGAAATACAACGAAAGCAGCAGGGAGTCAGGCTATTGTTCTGCTTATTTGGATTTTAAAAGATATCCATCCCTTCATTGGAACTCCTCCTTATTATTATTATTATTATTATTATTATTATTATTATTATTATTATTATTATTATTATTATTATTATAAACTGAACTAATTAGTTAGCAGGATGTTTAAATTAACAGAGCGGTCAGACAGTAGATCAATATCACTATCTCCCTATATTACAATCTGCCGCACTATTATTAAAGGGATTCTTAGTTTTAACAGAATTTTTTCTCTGTTAAAAAAAATCCCATAAAAATTATAAAGCAAAAATGTGAGTAATATTAACGTCCGTTGTTGAATTCCAAGCTGTTATTTGATAAGATGGAAATAATATTTGATGTCGAAGCACCTGTCAGGGAGCGATCACTGGAAAGTAAACAACAATATGTATGTAAGAACAAATAAGCATTAAATAATAAAGTAAAGTTTTCAAAACATCAGAAATATAACCATAAATTGTTAAATATTCACATTTTAAGCTTTCTTGATGGTTACCTTTCACAAAAAGTATAACAGACATAACTGCAAAACCGTGGTGCAAGGGAAATAACGCCTGTAGAAAAATTTGGATTGTCTCCCTTCAAAACTGCACTCTTAGTGGACTCAATAAAATATACTTATTCCAATTTGGGCCTCGCACAAAATAATTTTTATAAAATATATATATTAAATATACAATTTGGAGACAACAAAATGAATGAGATACTTATATATGTATTGTATAAGTGCCGAAGTAAATTATTCAAATGAGATAAATCTGACAACTCCGCCGTCCACTTGACTATAAAACATGGGATCGAGGAAACAGAACGTTCGGTGAAAGCTGACATGGCGACATTTCCTCTGTGACTGCAGGCACAGAGTATTCGAGGCGTAGACGAACAACAACAAAACAAATAAACCGTTCTAATTGCAAAGTAATTTTTAAGTTACTGATTTCTTTGATAATTCAGTTACTTATTCCACAATTTATTAACTTCTGAGATGCACCGTTCACCCATCCAATCACAGAGTTTTAAAATGGAAGTTCGATCCCTAATCCGGGATCAGCCTTGGACGGTTACTAACACCACTGTCTCTGTTTCCACCTTACTGCCCGCCCATCTCATGCATTCTTCTGGTTTATATGAAACTAGCCCCTCGTTCATCGGTATTGATTTAATTTAGCTTCCTCGCTAGAATATTTTATATTTGTCTACTACACATGAATGCCATCTGTGAATCAAGAGAGCCCCGATTCAGATCCCCTGGCAAACCATCAACTCGTTAATACGAAGACGACACCCGGATGTTTAAAACTAAGGATTGTTGTCTCATTTATTTATCCATCTATTTCATTTATACGCTATAGTTGGGGCTGTAGCGTGGCAGCGAATCCGTCGTGTTTAGGGGTCTATATATTTGGTCTGTGAATTTGGTCCTCTCACTGTTCCTAGAACTCTAAATATGGTGGGGTGAGGTGAAAACACTCGGGGATCTGTCGCTGTTCTACACGTATTTCGGTGGTCCACAGTGTCGGGTATCACCGTTTAGTGCCTCCCGGACAAACCGAACAAACGGTGAAAATGGAGAATCTTCCCGTTCACGATACCACAAGTATATCACGAGGAGTGGGAGGTAAACCATAGATTCTTGATCAACCTCCTTTTGGCAACACTAGCAAGAAGATGAGAGGAAGTCAAACATAAAATGGAAGATTAGACTGGATACTACTGACAGTAAAAACTGTGATTGAGATCAGATACTCCTCTCCTAAACTACCGGCGATATGTTTTACAATAATGAGGCATTTTGCTCTTATTCTTTGTTTAGTAATTAAAATATGAAACTACACTCGAAAGTACAAAGTAAACTAAAGGAAATTCGTGGAAGAAGAAACAAAGGAACACAGAAGACGTTCAGACAGGAGTCCTTCATCATTAACTGGACAGGATGGTCAATTGTGTGGCAAAGATATTCAGCACTTTGGAGAAACTTATCTCTGATGTAATTCTTCAGGTTGTCCAATGGGACTTCGAAATATAATTGAAAACTCCGCAGAATGCGAATTTCAGTAGCGTGAAAATTTCTGGAATCTTGCTGCCTCTCAGTATTTCATCAAAGAGGTGGAGGTTCACCGTCAGGTGAAACAATTTCGAATAAGGTAAGACAAACTGTGGGGTTGTAAACCGGTGGTGCTCGTGTCTGGGTGGTACTTTTAAAGAAGCTGCATTTGCTCTGTTTTCTCATTGGCTCGTACATTTATTTTTGAATATTGAATTGTGGAATATTTGTGTTATGTGAATGTTTTGTTGTTGACTACTTTTATTGCGTATAACTGTGAATGAGTCCTACGCATCTTTCCTTGAGCGCTTTCTGCTCCGAAGACGCCTGACATAAATCTGTGACCCTTCTTGCCCATTATTCATAATGACATCCTGTTGCACGTTTCCAAAATTCTTTGCCCATTCTGTCCAATTCTTTAAAATAGTTTGTTTGTGCTGCCATTACCAGTAGTCAGAAGTTTGCTATCTTTCGGACAGAGAGAGAGAGAGGAATGGAATCCAAACGATGAAGGATCTGGCCATAGTGGACCTGAGAGAGAAGCAGAATGGATAATGGGAAAAACCAACTAAGTGGGTCAAGGGTTCATTTTCGGTGTCCATCTGTTGGGTTAAGAAGAAAGATTAGATAACAGGCCTAACTTCACATTCGGAACGCTTAGTCGTTGGGATTGCACATATCACCAGAAGCCACTTTGACTCCGTCATCTCCAGTATCTTCAAAACGGAAACTAGGATGATGGAGACGATGATTTAGACGCTAGACCTGATCCGACCGTCCTTCGTGATGCGGATAATTAGTGTCATCTGCCACCAGCTCTATAGGATTAAGATCCACTTTCCTCTCTTGACAATGTAAGTGGATTCATGACAAAGGATTGGTTGTTGAAGCTAAACAATGTTGAAAGTCCGTTTACATTCTGCTTATTATTTTTTTCGTTGAAATGAGGTCTGTACGCTTTATGTTACCTGCCCTTTAATAATGAAAATAGTGCCACTGGAAAGGAAGAAGAATTCAATACGTGGCGTAATCTACATCTACACTATGAGGAAGAGGAAAGAATGAGGGTTTATATCTGGACGTTCGATGAATGGAAGGATCCTTCCACCAGACCTGAGAGAGGAGCAGCGACAGACTTCAGCGGCAAGATGATGAAGATGCTGGACAGTGAAAAGAAATGTCAGACTCAGAGGATGGATACAGTAGACACAACTGATGGCACCAACGTTGGTAACTTTCGTGATAATGCGACCCGGTCATTAAGAAACACAAACATCAAACTGACAGCAGCTAAAACCATCATCAACGAAATCCCTGCAGCCAAATGCTCCGCCATCATGTTTGGTAGTACACCTGATGTATCAGATGTGGATCATATGTCCCAGGTAATCCGTAATCTATCAATCGATGGCAGTAAAGTTGAACCGAAGAAATGATGCGTCGTTTACTTTCAACTCCAATTCAAATAATCAACAAGTTTGAAAAACATCACCTGGACCTAATCAGCTGTTATGGAGAAGAGAACTGTGAAGTAGCTACGATGGCTGGAGTCCAGCGTGGGGTGGAGCAGCGAATTCTGAACATAAGTCAGAATGATGCTTTTGTTTAATGCACCATCCTTTGTTGAACATCTGGACGGTACATTGACCAAGAGCAAGGCCAGACGCTGCAACATCTTTTGGAGTGGAATCTTCGTTTCTGGTCTTCTACTCGTAGATGGGACATAATTGAGAAACACGTCACAAGCAGTCTCAGGTATGTCTCTGATACACGATGGAATTAAAGCCTGATGAAGTAGCAGCCGTTGAGTCCAATCTAAAAACGGGGAGATGTTGAAGAGCTTGAGAAGCTCAGAGATGGAGTCATTGATAATTTGGATAGCAACTGTTCTTATTGCTGTTTCATGTCTTACAATAGCATTGTTTACCTATTAATTTGGAAGCTCGTATTGAATGTAATCGACGAAGCTCAGCAAAGTCAGCAAAAATTCTGGCCTACGATCGGACCCGTGTTCAGGAAAAATGAATGGCGTCTTGTTATTCTCTGGTCAATAATGAGACGTTTTGGTTGCCAGGAGTCAAACCAAAACCTTTGAGTTGTGACCCTCATTAACTCTGACAACTGAGCGTCAACTGAAGAGAGAAAATAAAATATCCCTGGTGAAGAGTCGGATGACCGAGGGAAGAAAGTGAAAGAAAAAATGTCAAGAGAGAACAACTGGAAGTTATCAACCCACTCAGAGGTGAAATGATAAACGATCGTGACATCTGAATGGACATAACTTCCTTTTGTTTTTGCTTCTAATATTTTAACTATACTTCTACACATTGTAAAAAAGTTAAATAATTAACAGAAAACAGGGAGAAATAAAGGGAAATTTGTACACTGCTTTATTTTTTATTTCCCTGGCAAATTCTGCAGAAATTTATCGCGACAAAGTCAGTTAGTTAAAGTACCACTAGACTCCAAATCGATTTAGTACATTACTGGTAATGCTTCAATGTTAAAGTTACTAACTGAAAAATTAATAAAGTTAATTAAATATTATCATACTGTTATTTTGAAGACGACCTTCTTGTTTTTTGATGGAGTCATTTGAAATGAGAGTAACAGAAGAGGTCTCAGCAGCCATCCTTGGAGCACACCTTCATCTGACATGCCAACTATGACACAAAACGTTGTTTATGGTCTTCTTAACAATGGAAACAGTTTAAAATTACTACCATAACCAAGTAGACTCCAGTGGAAAGCCGCAGAGGTCCGAAGCAATTGGTGAGTGCCCTGATTACGATAGGGTCTGCATGCGGCTAACTGTTTCGGTCGCTATCATTTTCCAGACGTTTCTATGCTGTTTTAACGATAACAGAATCTGTTTACCTTTAATTAGTTTAGACTTCTACCTGCACAAAATTGCAATGACAGAGGTAATAATACACAATTAACTTGGTGACAGTCGGCGTCAAACCAAACCAACTTTTATGTAGTTGAAATGATTACAATCGGTTGTACGCGGTTTATAGGACACAAAAATAGGGTTAAAGTGGCAGAGAATTCGATGGGATCAGCGAAGGGCCGGGGGGGATGTGGAGGCGTTAGAAGGCGGGTAGGTAGAAATACGTATGAAAATATGAAAATAAATAGGGGCGATAGAGGGCTGTTTTGTTAGAACATTAGATATGGGAGGTAAATGGGGAGCAGGTTGTTAAAAAATAAAAAGAGGAAAAAAGGGAACCAGGGTCCGACTGTAGGGGTCGGGCTGCCGAGCGAGCCCTATTCTCGGGCGCGATCCCACCACTGGTCGGCATGGGGACTTTTGTCTGCTGCGTTCCCGCCCTCGACCGGTTCGCCCCGCCTTAGACAACCTGGACACAACGGGCTCCCCCGCTGCCGCCATGTCGATGCCCATCTCGGTGCGGACGCCCGATCGCCATCAGCACCCGCCCAGCAGTCACCCCCCGACCTACAGCCGTCCGCCCGGCTCGGCCTCCGTCGTCCGGCCGGATTACAGGAGCTCGCCACTTCTCCCAGCCGACCTCTTCCCTCTCTCCTCCTCCCTTTATACACACAACCACCCCAGCCCCCTTCCTCTCGCCCCACTCCCCTCTCGGCTACATTCAGCCGACAGCAGACGACGACACGAATGATGCGATCGGATTCCATCCGATCTGTCGCCGGCCGGGGAACAGCAAACGATGCTTCTAAACTACAGCCTCGTTCTCGTCCTCGCACCTGCCCCACTTCCGGCCCGGAATTCTCTGGTTGTCGCTTCCCCGTCTTCTGGACAAACAATGAAAATTAACAGAAATACAACGAAAGCAGCGGGGAGTCAGGCTATTGTTCTGCTTATTTGGATTTTAAAAGATATCCATCCATTCATTGGAACTCCTATTTATTATTATTATTATTATTATTATTATTATTATTATTATTATATTATTATTATTATTATTATTATTATTATTATTATAAACTGAGCTAATTAGTGGCAGGATGTTTAAATTAACAGAGCGGTCAGACAGTAGATCAATATCGCTATCTCCCTATATTACAATCTGCCGCACTATTATTAAAGGGATTCTTAGTTTTAACAGAATTTTTTCTCTGTTAAAAAAAATCCCATAAAAATTATAAAGCAAAAATGTGAGTAATGTTAAGTCCGTTGTTGAATACCAAGCTGTTATTTGATAAGATGGAAATAATATTTGATGTCGAAGCATCTGTCAGGGAGCGATCACTGGAAAGTAAACAACAATATGTATGTAAGAACAAATAAGCATTAAATAATAAAGTAAAGTTTTCGAAACATCAGAAATATAACCATAAATTGTTAAATATTCACATTTTAAGCTTTCTTGATGGTTACCTTTCACAAAAAGCATTAACAGACATAACTGAAACCGTAACGGGGCAAATACACCTTGATTTGTTGTCCCCTCTTCCTACCTGGACTATTAGTGGACTCAATAAAATATACTTATTCCAATTTGGCCCACGCACAAAATAGTTTTTATAAAATGTATATATTAAATATACAATTTGGAGACAACAAAATGAATGAGGTACTTATATATGCATTGTATAAGTGCCGAAGTAAATTATTCAAATGAGATAAATCTGACAACTCCGCCGTCCACTTTACTATAAAACATGGAATCGAGGAAACAGAACGTTCGGTGAAAGCTGACATGGCGACATTTCCTCTGTGACTGCAGGCACAGACTATTCGAGGCGTAGACGAACAACAACAAAACAAATAAACCGTTCTAATTGCAAAGTAATTTTTAAGTTACTGATTTCTTTGATAATTCAGTTACTTATTCCACAATTTATTAACTTCTGAGATGCACCGTTCACCCATCCAATCACAGAGTTTTAAAATGGAAGTTCGGTCCCTAATCCGGGATCAGCCTTGGACGGTTAATAACACCACTGTCTCTGTTTCCACCTTACTGCCCAATCTCATGCATTCTTCTGGTTTATATGAAACTAGCCCCTCGTTCATCGGTATTGATTTAATTTAGCTTCCTCGCTAGAATATTTTATATTTGTGCCTACTACACCATGAATGCCATCTGTGAATCAAGAGAGCTCCGATTCAGATCCCCTGGCAAACCATCAACTCGTTAATACGAAGACTGTTTAAAACTAAGGATTGTTGTCTCATTTATTTATCCATCTAATTCATTTATACGCTATAGTTGGGGCTGTAGCGTGGCAGCGAATCCGTCGTGTTTAGGGGTCTATATATTTGGTCTGTGAATTTGGTCCTCTCACTGTTCCTAGAACTCTAAATATGGTGGGGTGAGGTGAAAACACTCGGGGGTCTGTCGCTGTTCTACACGTATTTCGGTGGACCACAGTGTCGGCTATCACCGTTCAATGCCTCCCGGACAAACCGAACAGACGGTGAAAATGGCGAATCTTCCCGTTCACGATACCACAAGTTTATCACGAGGAGTGGGAGGTAAACCATAGATTCTGGATCAACCTCCTTTTGGCAACACGAGCAAGAAGATGAGAGGAAGTCAAACATAAATGGAAGATTAGACTGGATACTACTGACAGTAAAAACTGTGATTGAGATCAGCTACTCCTCTACTAAACTACCGGCGATATGTTTTACAATATTGAGGCATTTTGCTCTTATTCGTTTTTAGTATTTAAAATATGAAACTACACTCGAAAGTACAAAGTAAATTAAAGGAAATTCGTGGAAGAAGAAACAAAGGAACACAGAAGACGTTCAGACAGGAGTCCTTCATTATTAACTGGACAGGATGGTCAATTGTGTGGCAAAGATATTCAGCACTTTGGAGAAACTTATCCCTGATGTAATTCTTCAGGTAGTCCAATGGGACTTCGAAATATAATTGAAAACTCCGCAGAATGAGAATTTCAGTAGCGTGAAAATTTCTGGAATCTTGCTGCCTCTCAGTATTTCATCAAAGAGGTGGAGGTTCGCTGTCAGGTGAAACAATATCGAATAAGGTAAGACAACCTGTGGGGTTGTATACCAGTGATGCTCGTGTCTGGGTGGTAGTTTTAAACTTTTAAAGAAGCTGCATTTGCTCTGTTTTCTCATTGCCTCGTACATTTATTTATTCATATTGAATTGTGGAATATTTGTGTTATGTGAATGTTTTGTTATTGACTACTTTTATTGCGTATACCTGTGAATGAGTCCCACGCATCTTACCTTGAGCGCTTTCTGCTCCGAAGACGCCTGACATAAATCTGTGACCCTTCTTGCCCATTATTCATAATGACATCCTGTTACACGTTTCCAAAATTCTTTGCCCATTCTGTCCAATTCTTTAAAATAGTTTGTTTGTGCTGCCATTACCAGTAGTCAGAAGTTTGCTATCTTTCAGACAGAGAGAGAGGAATGGAATCCAAACGATGAAGGATCTGGCCATAGTGGACCTGAGAGAGAAGCAGAATGGAAAAGGGAAAGAACCAACTAAGTGGGTCAAGGGTTCATTTGTGGTGTCCATCTGTTGGGTTAAGAAGAAAGATTAGATAACAGGCCTGACTTCACATTCGGAACGCTTAGTCGTTGGGACTGCACATATCACCAGAAGCCACTTTGACTCCGTCATCTCCAGTATCTTCAAAACGGAAACTAGGATGATGGAGACGATGATTTAGACGCTAGACCTGATCCGACCGTCCTTCGTGATGCGGGTAATTAATGTCATCTGCCACCAGCTCCACAGGATCAAGATCCACTTTCCTCTCTTGACAATGTAACTGGATTCATGACAAAGGATTGGTTGTTGAAGCTAAACAATGTTGAAAGTCCGTTTACATTCTGGTTATTATTTTTTTTCGTTGAAATGAGGTCTGTACGTCTTGTGTTACCTGCCCTTTAATAATGAAAATAGTGCCACTGGAAAGGAAGAAGAATTCAATACATGGCGTAATCTACACCTACACTATGAGGAAGAGGAAAGAATGAGGGTTTATATCTGGACGTTCGATGAATGGAAGGATCCTTCCACCAGACCTGAGAGAGGAGCAGCGAAGACTTCAGCGGCAAGATGATGGAGATGCTGGACAGTGAAAAGAAATGTCAGACTCAGAGGATGGATACAGTAGACACAACTGATGGCACCAACTCTGGTAACTTTCGTGATAATGCGACCCGGTCATTAAGAAACACAAACATCAAACTGACAGCAGCTAAAACCATCATCAACGAAATCCCTGCAGCCAAATGCTCCGCCATCATGTTTGGTAGTACACCTGATGTATCAGATGTGGATCAGATGTCCCAGGTAATCCGTAATCTATCAATCGATGGCAGTAAAGTTGACCGAAGAAATGATGTGTCGTTTACATTCCACTGCAAATCAAATAATCAACAAGTTTGAAAAACATCACCTGGACCTAATCAGCTGTTATGGGGAAGAGAACTGTGAAGTAGCTACGATGGCTGGAGTCCAGCGTGGCGTGGAGAAGCGAATTCTGGTCATATGTCAGAATGATGCTTTTGTTTAATGCACCAACCTTTGTTGAACATCTGGACGGTACATTGCCCAAGAGCAAGGCCAGACGCTGCAACATCTTTTGGAGTGGAATCTTAGTTTCTGGTCTTCTACTCGTAGATGGGACATAATTGAGAAACACGTCACAAGCATTCTCAGGTAAGTCTCTGATACACGATGGAATTAAAAGCCTGATGAAGTAGCAGCCATTGAGTCCAATCTAAAAACGGGGAGATGTTGAAGAGCTTGAGAAGCTCAGAGATGGAGTCATTGATAATTTGGATAGCAACTGTTCTTAGCTGTTTCATGTCTTACAATAGCATTGTTTACCTATTAATTTGGAAGCTCGTATTGAATGTAATCGACGAAGCTCAGCAAAGTCAGCAAAAATTCTGGCCTACGATCGGACCCGTGTTCAGGAAAAATGAATGGCGTCTTGTTATTCTCTGTCGAATGCAAGACTTTATCTGGTTGCCAGGAGTCAAACCAAAACCTTTGAGTTGTGACCCTCATTAACTCTGACAACTGAGCGTCAACTGAAGAGAGAAAATAAAATATCCCTGTTGAAGAGTCGGATGACCGAGGGAAGAAAGTGAAAGAAAAAATGTCAAGAGAGAACAACTGGAAGTTATCAACCCACTCAGAGGTGAAATGATAAACGATCGTGACATCTGAATGGACATAACTTCCTTTTGTTTTTGATTCTAATATTTTAACTATACTTCTACACAATGTAAAAAAGTTAAATAATTATCTGAAAACAGGGGAAATAAAGGTAAATTTGTACACTGCTTTATTGTTTATTTCCCTGGCAAATTCTGCAGAAATTTAACGCGACAAAGTCAGTTAGTTAAAGTACCACTAGACTCCAAATCGATTTAGTACAGGGGTTCCCAACGTTTTGGCACTCGCGACCCCTTAGCTAAAAAGTTTGAAAGCCATGCGACCCCTTACTTAGGGCTTACTATCAACAGCTTAAATTTTCCTCTTATTTCTTTGAAGGAGAAGAAAAGAACATCAGAAAATAATTTATAGTTAAATAATAGAAAATAATAAATATAATAATAGAAAATTATAGAAAATAATAAATAGTTAAATCACATTGGGACAATCTGAATTGACAGAAAGAACAATTCTTCATCCACCAATCAGCACTGAGAGAGTGACTCACGTGTCGCCAGTGAGCACGCACGTACGCGCGCACCAACACACACACACACACACTTGAGGGAATCGGCCAGTCAAAACAAAGAAAATTGGTTAGAAAATAATATTGTGTAACAAGGCTACGGGACTCCTCAGACAAAGGCTTCGCGACCCCCTGCAAGGCTTCGCGACCCCCAAGGGGGTCGCGACCCCACCGTTTGGGAACCTGATTTAGTACATTACTGGTAATGCTTCAATGTTAAGTTACCAACTGAAAAATTAATAAAGTTAATTAAATATTATCATACTGTTATTTTGAAGACGGCCATTTTGTTTTTTGGTGGAGTCATCTGAAATGAGAGTAACAGAAGAGGTCTCAGCAGCCATCCTTGGAGCACACCTTCATCTGACATGCCAACTATGACACAAAAAGTTGTTTATGGTCTTCTTAACAATGGAAACAGTTTAAAATTACTACCATAACCAAGTAGACTCCAGTGGAAAGCCACAGAGGACCGAAGCAATTGGTGAGGGCCCTGATTACTATAGGGTCTGCATGCGGCTAACTGTTTCGGTCGCTATCATTTTCCAGACGTTTCTATGCTGTTTTAACGATAACAGAATCTGTTTACCTTTAATTAGTTTAGACTTCTACCTGCACAAAATTGCAATGACAGAGGTAATAATACACAATTAACTTGGTGACAGTCGGCGTCAAACCAAACCAACTTTTATGTAGTTGAAATGATTACAATCGGTTGTACGCGGTTTATAGGACACGAAAATAGGGTTAAAGTGGCAGAGAATTCGATGGGATCAGCGAGGGGCCGGGGGGGGGAATGTGGAAGCGTTAGAAGGCGGGTAGGTAGAAATACGTATGAAAATATGAAAATAAATAGGGGCGATAGAGGGCTGTTTTGTTAGAACATTAGATATGGGAGGTAAATGGGGAGGGAGGTTGTTAAAAAATAAAAAGAGGAAAAAAGGGAACCAGGGTCCGACTGTAGGGGTCGGGCTGCCGAGCGAGCCCTATTCTCGGGCGCGATCCCACCACTGGTCGGCATGGGGACTTTTGTCTGCTGCGTTCCCGCCCTCGACCGGTTCGCCCCGCCTTAGACAACCTGGACACAACGGGCTCCCCCGCTGCCGCCATGTCGATGCCCATCTCGGTGCGGACGCCCGATCGCCATCAGCACCCGCCCAGCAGTCACCCCGACCTACAGCCGTCCGCCCGGCTCGGCCTCCGTCGTCCGGCCGGATTACAGGAGCTCGCCACTTCTCCCAGCCGACCGCTTCCCTCTCTCCTCCTCCCTTTATACACACAACCACCCCCAGCCCCCTTCCTCTCGCCCCACTCCCCTCTCGGCCTCATTCAGCCGACAGCAGACGACGACACGAATGATGCGATCGGATTCCATCCGATCTGTCGCCGGCCGGGAAACAGCAAACGATGCTCCTAAACTACAGCCTCGTTCTCGTCCTCCCACCTCCCCACTTCCGGCCCGGAATTCTCTGGTTGTCGCTTCCCCTTCCCGTCTTCTGGACAAACAATGAAAATTAACAGAAATACAACGAAAGCAGCGGGGAGTCAGGCTATTGTTCTGCTTATTTGGATTTTAAAAGATATCCATCCCTTCATTGGAATTCCTCCTTATTATTATTATTATTATTATTATTAGTATTATTATTATTATTATATTATTATTATTATTATATATTATTATTATTATTATTATTATTATTATTATATTATATTATTTTATTATTATTATTATTATTATTATTTATTATTATTATTATTATTATAAACTGAGCTATTTAGTTAGCAGGATGTTTAAGTTAACAGAGCGGTCAGACAGTAGATCAGTATCGCTATCTCCCTATATTACAATATGCCGCACTATTATTAAAGGGATTCTTAGTTTAAGCAGAATTTTTTCTCTGTTAAAAAAAAATCCCATAAAAATTATAAAGCAAAAATGTGAGTAATATTAACGTCCGTTGTTGAATTCCAAGCTGTTATTTGATAAGATGGAAATAATATTTGATGTCGAAGCACCTGTCAGGGAGCGATCACTGGAAAGTAAACAACAATATGTATGTAAGAACAAATAAGCATTAAATAATAAAGTAAAGTTTTCGAAACATCAGAAATATAACCATAAATTGTTAAATATTCACATTTTAAGCTTTCTTGATGGTTACCTTTCACAAAAAGCATTAACAGACATAACTGCAAAACCGTGGTGCAAGGGAAATAACGCCTGTAGAAAAATTTGGATTGTCTCCCTTCAAAACTGCACTCTTAGTGGACTCAATAAAATATACTTATTCCAATTTGGGCCTCGCACAAAATAATTTTTATAAAATGTATATATTAAATATACAATTTGGAGACAACAAAATGAATGAGATACTTATATATGTATTGTATAAGTGCCGAAGTAAATTATTCAAATGAGATAAATCTGAAAACTCACTCCGCCGTCCACTTGACTATAAAACATGGGATCGAGGAAACAGAACGTTCGGTGAAAGCTGACATGGCGACATTTCCTCTGTGACTGCAGGCACAGAGTATTCGAGGCGTAGACGAACAACAACAAAACAAATAAACCGTTCTAATTGCAAAGTAATTTTTAAGTTACTGATTTCTTTGATAATTCAGTTACTTATTCCACAATTTATTAACTTCTGAGATGCACCGTTCACACCATCCAATCACAGAGTTTTAAAATGGAAGTTCGGTCCCTAATCCGGGATCAGCCTTGGACGGTTACTAACACCACTGTCTCTGTTTCCACCTTACTGCCCAATCTCATGCATTCTTCTGGTTTATATGAAACTAGCCCCTCGTTCATCGGTATTGATTTAATTTAGCTTCCTCGCTAGAATATTTTATATTTGTGCCTACTACACCATGAATGCCATCTGTGAATCATGAGAACCCCGATTCAGGTCCCCTGGCAAACCATCAACTCGTTAATACGAAGACGACACCCGGATGTTTAAAACTAAGGATTGTTGTCTCATTTATTTATCCATCTAATTCATTTATACGCTATAGTTGGGGCTGTAGCGTGGCAGCGAATCCGTCGTGTTTAGGGGTCTATATATTTGGTCTGTGAATTTGGTCCTCTCACTGTTCCTAGAACTCTAAATATGGTGGGGTAACGTGAAAACACTCGGGGGTCTGTCGCTGTTCTACACGTATTTCGGTGGACCACAGTGTCGGCTATCACCGTTCAATGCCTCCCGGACAAACCGAACAGACGGTGAAAATGGAGAATCTTCTCGTTCACGATACCACAAGTTTATCACGAGGAGTGGGAGGTAAACCATAGATTCTGGATCAACCTCCTTTTGGCAACACGAGCAAGAAGATGAGAGGAAGTCAAACATAAAATGGAAGATTATACTGGATACTACTGACAGTAAAAACTGTGATTGAGATCAGCTACTCCTCTCCTAAACTACCGGCGATATGTTTTACAATATTGAGGCATTTTGCTCTTATTCGTTGTTTAGTAATTAAAATATGAAACTACACTCGAAAGTACAAAGTAAACTAAAGGAAATTCGTGGAAGAAGAAACAAAGGAACACAGAGACGTTTAGACAGGAGTCCTTCATTATTAACTGGACAGGATGGTCAATTGTGTGGCAAAGATATTCAGCACTTTGGAGAAACTTATCTCTGATGTAATTCTTCAGGTAGTCCAATGGGACTTCGAAATATAATTGAAAACTCCGCAGAATGAGAATTTCAGTAGCGTGAAAATTTCTGTAATCTTGCTGCCTCTCAGTATTTCATCAAAGAGGTGGAGGTTCACCGTCAGGTGAAACAATATCGAATAAGGTAAGACAAACTGTGGGGTTGTAAACCGGTGGTGCTCGTGTCTGGGTGGTACTTTTAAACTTTTAAAGAAGCTGCATTTGCTCTGTTTTCTCATTGCCTCGTACATTTATTTATTCATATTGAATTGTGGAATATTTGTGTTATGTGAATGTTTTGTTATTGACTACTTTTATTGCGTATAACTGTGAATGAGTCCTACGCATCTTTCCTTGAGCGCTTTCTGCTCCGAAGACGCCTGACATAAATCTGTGACCCTTCTTGCCCATTATTCATAATGACATCCTGTTACACGTTTCCAAAATTCTTTGCCCATTCTGTCCAATTCTTTAAAATAGTTTGTTTGTGCTGCCATTACCAGTAGTCAGAAGTTTGCTATCTTTCAGACAGAGAGAGAGAGAGGAATGAAATCCAAACGATGAAGGATCTGGCCATAGTGGACCTGAGAGAGAAGCAGAATGGAAAAGGGAAAAAACCAACTAAGTGGGTCAAGGGTTCATTTGTGGTGTCCATCTGTTGGGTTAAGAAGAAAGATTAGATAACAGGCCTGACTTCACATTCGGAACGCTTAGTCGTTGGGACTGCACATATCACCAGAAGCCACTTTGACTCCGTCATCTCCAGTATCTTCAAAACGGAAACTAGGATGATGGAGACGATGATTTAGTGGCTAGACCTGATCCGACCGTCCTTCGTGATGCGGGTAATTAATGTCATCTGCCACCAGCTCCACAGGATCAAGATCCACTTTCCTCTCTTGACAATGTAAGTGGATTCATGACAAAGGATTGGTTGTTGAAGCTAAACAATGTTGAAAGTCCGTTTACATTCTGGTTATTATTTTCTTCGTTGAAATGAGGTCTGTACGTCTTGTGTTACCTGCCCTTTAATAATGAAAATAGTGCCACTGGAAAGGAAGAAGAATTCAATACATGGCGTAATCTACACCTACACTATGAGGAAGAGGAAAGAATGAGGGTTTATATCTGGACTTTCGATGAATGGAAGGATCCTTCCACCAGACCTGAGAGAGGAGCAGCGACAGACTTCAGCGGCAAGATGATGAAGATGCTGGACAGTGAAAAGAAATGTCAGACTCAGAGGATGGATACAGTAGACACAACTGATGGCACCAACTCTGGTAACTTTCGTGATAATGCGACCCGGTCATTAAGAAACACAAACATCAAACTGACAGCAGCTAAGACCATCATCAACGAAATCCCTGCAGCCAAATGCTCCGCCATCATGTTTGGTAGTACACCTGATGTATCAGATGTGGATTAGATGTCCCAGGTAATCCGTAATCTATCAATCGATGGCAGTAAAGTTGAACCGAAGAAATGATGTGTCGTTTACTTTCAACTCCAATTCAAATAATTAACAAGTTTGAAAAACATCACCTGGACCTAATCAGCTGTTATGGAGAAGAGAACTGTGAAGTAGCTACGATGGCTGGAGTCCAGCGTGGGGTGGAGAAGCGAATTCTGAACATAAGTCAGAATGATGCTTTTGTTTAATGCACCAACCTTTGTTGAACATCTGGACGGTACATTGCCCAAGAGCAAGGCCAGATGCTGCAACATCTTTTGGAGTGGAATCTTCTTTTCTGGTCTTCTACTCGTAGATGGGACATAATTGAGAAACACGTCACAAGCAGTCTCAGGTATGTCTCTGATACACGATGGAATTAAAAGCCTGATGAAGTAGCAGCCATCGAGTCCAATCTAAAAACGGGGAGATGTTGAAGAGCTTGAGAAGCTCAGAGATGGAGTCATTGATAATTTGGATAGCAACTGTTCTTAGTTGTTTCATGTCTTACAATAGCATTGTTTACCTATTAATTTGGAAGCTCGTATTGAATGTAATCGACGAAGCTCAGCAAAGTCAGCAAAAATTCTGGTCGATCGGACCCGTGTTCAGGAAAAATGAATGGCGTCTTGTTATTCTCTGGTCAAGAATGAGACGTCTTGGTTGCCAGGAGTCAAACCAAAACCTTTGAGTTGTGTCCCTCATTAACCCTGACAACTGAGCGTCAACTGAAGAGAGAAAATAAAATATCCCTGGTGAAGAGTCGGATGACCGAGGGAAGAAAGTGAAAGAAAAAATGTCAAGAGAGAACAACTGGAAGTTATCAACCCACTCAGAGGTGAAATGAAAAACGATCGTGACATCTGAATGGACATAACTTCCTTTTGTTTTTGATTCTAATATTTTAACTATACTTCTACACAATGTAAAAAAGTTAAATAATTAACAGAAAACAGGGAGAAATAAAGGGAAATTTGTACACTGCTTTATTTTTTATTTCCCTGGCAAATTCTGCAGAAATTTAACGCGACAAAGTCAGTTAGTTAAAGTACCACTGGACTCCATATCGATTTAGTACATTTCTGGTAATGCTTCAATGTTAAAGTTACCAACTGAAAATTAATAAAGTTAATTAAATATTATCATACTGTTATTTTGAAGACGACCATTTTGTTTTTTGTGGAGTCATTTGAAATGAGAGTAACAGAAGAGGTCTCAGCAGCCATCCTTGGAGCACACCTTCATCTGACATGCCAACTATGACACAAAAAGTTGTTTATGGTCTTCTTAACAATGGAAACAGTTTAAAATTACTACCATAACCAAGTAGACTCCAGTGGAAAGCCACAGAGGACCGAAGCAATTGGTGAGGGCCCTGATTACGATAGGGTCTGCATGCGGCTAACTGTTTCGGTCGCTATCATTTTCCAGACGTTTCTATGCTGTTTTAACGATAACAGAATCTGTTTACCTTTAATTAGTTTAGACTTCTACCTGCACAAAATTGCAATGACAGAGGTAATAATACACAATTAACTTGGTGACAGTCGCGTCAAACCAAACTAACTTTTATGTAGTTGAAATGATTACAATCGGTTGTACGCGGTTTATAGGACACGAAAATAGGGTTAAAGTGGCAGAGAATTCGATGGGATCAGCGAGGGGCCGGGGGGGATGTGGAGGCGATAGAAGGCGGGTAGGTAGAAATAAGCATGAAAATATGAAAATAAATAGGGGCGATAGAGGGCTGTTTTGTTAGAACATTAGATATGGGAGGTAAATGGGGAGGGAGGTTGTTAAAAAAAAAAGAGGAAAAAAGGGAACCAGGGTCCGACTGTAGGGGTCGGGCTGCCGAGCGAGCCCTATTCTCGGGCGCGATCCCACCACTGGTCGGCATGGGGACTTTTGTCTGCTGCGTTCCCGCCCTCGACCGGTTCGCCCCGCCTTAGACAACCTGGACACAACGGGCTCCCCCGCTGCCGCCATGTCGATGCCCATCTCGGTGCGGACGCCCGATCGCCATCAGCACCCGCCCAGCAGTCACCCCGACCTACAGCCGTCCGCCCGGCTCGGCCTCCGTCGTCCGGCCGGATTACAGGAGCTCGCCACTTCTCCCAGCCGACCTCTTCCCTCTCTCCTCCTCCCTTTATACACACAACCACCCCAACCCCCTTCCTCTCGTCCCACTCCCCTCTCGGCCTCATTCAGCCGACAGCAGACGACGACACGAATGATGCGATCGGATTCCATCCGATCTGTCGCCGGCCGGGGAACAGCAAACGATGCTCCTAAACTACAGCCTCGTTCTCGTCCTCCAACCTCCCCACTTCCGGTCCGGAATTCTCTGGTTGTCGCTTCCCCGTCTTCTGGACAAACAATGAAAATTAACAGAAATACAACGAAAGCAGCGGGGAGCCAGGCTATTGTTCTGCTTATTTGGATTTTAAAAGATATCCATCCCTTCATTGGAACTCCTCCTTATTATTATTATTATTATTATTATTATTATTATTATTATTATTATTATTATTATTATTATTATTATAAACTGAGCTAATTAGTTAGCAGGATGTTTGAATTAACAGAGCGGTCAGACAGTAGATCAATATCGCTATCTCCCTATATTACAATCTGCCGCACTATTATTAAAGGGATTCTTAGTTTTAACAGAATTTTTTCTCTGTTAAAAAAAATCCCATAAAAATTATAAAGCAAAAATGTGAGTAATGTTAACGTCCGTTGCTGTTATTTGATAAGATGGAAATAATATTTGATGTCGAAGCACCTGTCAGGGAGCGATCACTGGAAAGTAAACAACAATATGTATGTAAGAACAAATAAGCATTAAATAATAAAGTAAAGTTTTCGAAACATCAGAAATATAACCATAAATTGTTAAATATTCACATTTTAAGCTTTCTTGATGGTTACCTTTCACAAAAAGCATTAACAGACATAACTGCAAAACCGTGGTGCAAGGGAAATAACGCCTGTAGAAAAATTTGGATTGTCTCCCTTCAAAACTGCACTCTTAGTGGACTCAATAAAATATACTTATTCCAATTTGGCCCTCGCACAAAATAATTTTTATAAAATGTATATATTAAATATACAATTTGGAGACAACAAAATGAATGAGATACTTATATATGTATTGTATAAGTGCCGAAGTAAATTATTCAAATGAGATAAATCTGACAACTCCGCCGTCCACTTGACTATAAAACATGGGATCGAGGAAACAGAACGTTCGGTGAAAGCTGACATGGCGACATTTCCTCTGTGACTGCAGGCACAGAGTATTCGAGGCGTAGACGAACAACAACAAAACAAATAAACCGTTCTAATTGCAAAGTAATTTTTAAGTTACTGATTTCTTTGATAATTCAGTTACTTATTCCACAATTTATTAACTTCTGAGATGCACCGTTCACCCATCCAATCACAGAGTTTTAAAATGGAAGTTCGGTCCCTAATCCGGGATCAGCCTTGGACGGTTACTAACACCACTGTCTCTGTTTCCACCTTACTGCCCAATCTCATGCATTCTTCTGGTTTATATGAAACTAGTCCCTCGTTCATCGGTATTGATTTAATTTAGCTTCCTCGCTAGAATATTTTATATTTGTACCTACTACACATACATCCATGAATGCCATCTGTGAATCAAGAGAGCCCCGATTCAGGTCCCCTGGCAAACCATCAACTCGTTAATACGAAGACGACACCCGGATGTTTAAAACTAAGGATTGTTGTCTCATTTATTTATCCATCTAATTCATTTATACGCTATAGTTGGGGCTGTAGCGTGGCAGCGAATCCGTCGTGTTTAGGGGTCTATATATTTGGTCTGTGAATTTGGTCCTTTCACTGTTCCTAGAACTCTAAATATGGTGGGGTAAGGTGAAAACACTCGGGGGTCTGTCGCTGTTCTACACGTATTTCGGTGGACCACAGTGTCGGGTATCACCGGTCAGTGCCTTCCGGACAAACCGAACAGACGGTGAAGCTGAGGAATCTTCCCGTGCACGATACGGCCAAACTGTCAAAACGAGGCTACGCCAAACCTACCGAGTCAACCCCCCTCCCTTTTTTGCAACACGAGGAGGGAGACCAAAGGATACTAACCATACAAGTGGAGGTCCATGATCGGGATTCCAGAACATTGCGTTGCGACATCTCCATCCTAAAACACTGATGATGCAAGAAAACGGCCAGGTATTTTAGCCAGTTTGCAAGGTACAACGTGATACCGAAAAATATACACGTCTTCTGCCAACCCCGTCTTCAAAATATCGGCTCTTTGTTTCATTAACTCTCTTTCCTCTTAGTCGTTAATACATTCCAAAGTACAAAGTAAACTAAAGAAAATTAGTGGATGCTAATATTACCTGTGCTATTGCCAGAAGCATTTCTGCTGACTCCGCCTTCTAAAGAACGACGTCTTAAGTAAACCTATGTTTTTCTTGTCCTAACTTCCACATTGACATTACTTTTGTTTAAAAATTATTAGTATCAAATGGGCGCCCTTTACATTTTATTGAAAAACAGATAAGACTCTTTTCTGTTTTTCCAGTTAGACGTATTGTTTGTTTGTTTTTTTTTAAAAAAAAACTGATATCTCTTTTGTGTCACCTCATCCGGGTATTTGCATAATAAGCTACAGAAACAACTGGTCAGTTTGACGGCTAGGGTGATTCCTTCGGATATCAACGATGATCTCCTTTAAATCTGCACATTATGTCTCATTTAAGGACAGAGTTCCTACTTTAGACAGGTTCCCTGCAGTTCACTACGTTAAATATCTGAGCCGCAGTTTCGCATAAAAACCATGACCGGTGTAACTGTTATATGTCTCACTTAGCCACATGGCAGCAACCGAAGTCTTGTGCCGATTGAACGTTCGCAACTATAAAAAAAAAAAAAATTTCTGTCAACTTCCTCTTTTTGTGGGGATTGTTTTTTTTTTTTTTTTTTCCGTTTAAACTGAGGAAGTTATTACATCCGGAAAAATCTCAGCTGTGATTGAGGGAATACTTCTTTTATTTAACGCCTGAGAGAGAGAGAGAGAGAGAGATGCAGAGAGAGATGGAGAGAGAGAGAGAGAGAGAGAGAGAGATGCAGAGAGAGATGGAGAGAGAGAGAGAGAGAGAGAGAGAGAGATGGATGGAGAGAGAGAGAGAGAGAGAGCATTTCTGTGCAGTCTTAAATGCTGCGAGTACTTGACTCTCCTTCTGTCCTCGGGCACCTCGTTAGTCAGTTTTTCTGAGTCACATCTATCTTTACTTAAAGTTCTCATTCACAGTACCACCTTCATTGGCATCTGTGGGAAGTTCACACGTTAGTCAGTCACACCAAATTTCAGGGATTCCCTTTTGATTCATTTCCACCTTGTATCGCCCAAAATTAATTCACCATGAAGGTTATAAAAATTCAGCAGATTTTGTTTTACACCCAGCCGACCCGGAAGCTCCCTTAACTCTATTATTTCACTTTCCGCGAAAGAGCTAAAAGCATTCCTGTTGACCTGTTGTCTGTAGAAGTCAGGTTTCGTTCCTGCTGTATTTCCAACCACTTTATTACTAACTATAATACTGGCTAATAAACCAACATTTCGAAAATTATTCCCCCCTTTTCCATGGTCAGGGTATTAAAGAAGCTAGAAGGAAGAGCCCTAAAATGTCCTTCTCTTTCTACACGCTGCATGTTACTTAAAAACAACAGCACTACACACAAATTAAAAACCGGCTGTAAATTAAATGCCAAGAGAAATTCAAATTCAATCTGACGTCATTTCGTTGGATCTATTTCGCATTTAAATAGAAATAAACCTGAAACAATTGTAAATGTTCGCCTGCGCACTTTGTTTTGGAAAGTTGGGGGTGATTGAGAAATTAATAATTTTTTTTTTCTTTTTGTCTAATAAGTTGTTTGGTCGAAA
>JACATO010002557.1:0-22038 GCA_018389105.1 Nautilus pompilius
AATGATAAAGTAATTATAACTGAGATAAGTAGTTAACTAAACAACTGAATATTAAAACTGGCGCGGTATAATACCGTTACAGGGTGGATAGTGTAGTACTATTGTTAATTTTTCATTTCTTATAAAACAATCCGATAAGTTACTGGTAAGTAAACGGTTGGGAACTGCTACGATCAGTATCATTATTGATAACTAGTGAACGGTGGGGAACTGCTAGATCAGTATCATTATTGATAACTAGTGAACGGTTGGGAACTGCTTACGATCAGTATCATTATTGATAACTAGTGAACGGTTGGGAACTGCTACGATCAGTATCATTATCGATAACTAGTGAACGGTTGGGAACTGCTACGATCAGTATTATTATTAACTAGTGAACGGTTGGGAAATGCTACGATCAGTATCATTATCGATAACTAGTGAACGGTTGGGAACTGCTACGATCAGTATCATTATCGATAACTAGTGAACGGTTGGGAAATGCTACGATCAGTATCATTATCGATAACTAGTGAACGGTTGGGAAATGCTACGATCAGTATCATTATCGATAACTAGTGAACGGTTGGGAACTGCTACGATCAGTATCATTATCGATAACTAGTGAACGGTTGGGAAATGCTACGATCAGTATCATTATCGATAACTAGTGAACGGTTGGGAACTGCTACGATCAGTATCATTATCGATAACTAGTGAACGGTTGGGAACTGCTACGATCAGTATCATTATCGATAACTAGTGAACGGTTGGGAAATGCTACGATCAGTATCATTATCGATAACTAGTGAACGGTTGGGAAATGCTACGATCAGTATCATTATCGATAACTCAATCATCGCTCAGCTGAAAACTACTTGTGGCGAGAACTGAAAGAAACTCTCGTTTGTCGTTCTCCACTCGAAAGGAGAAACCATCTCCCGGAATTTACTTGCTTTTATCGGAAAGACCTTTCACGGAGTCTTCTCCGCTAGTAGTAGATTTTTGTTCCTAAACCACTTGGTATTGGAGATCTTCCTAACGTTTAGCGGCAACAGTGTCGATTTCCGGTAAGCGGCGGAGCCCGAGATATTCACGTGAGAGTCCGTTCAGTCACGGGCCTGCCCATTGGGAAAGAAATCCCTGTTTCCAAGCCGGAGAATCGCATCTAAAGGAAGACGGTTAAGGACTTCATTTTGGAAAAGTTAACCAATTTGTTTAATTGGGTGGTTCCGGAAGTTCTTCTTTACGTTATCCTGTCTCTTATTATATCTGAAGCTGAGATTACACCTTCAGTATCAGTGACAGCGTTTACTCAAGTGCATCAGAAACCAAAATCTGGGACTACCCTGAAGGTATAATACAGAAACTGTCGCTGCAGTTAACGCTATCCTCTTCTTCTTCAAGTCATTGTCGTGACGTCACACGGGGAGTCACTCTCTTTCCCGCGTCCAGGTAACTTGCTGCACCACCAGTATCTCCTAATTAAACGTGGTGGATGGCTCCACAGTCGAACAGAGTTGAGATCCGGCTGTTATCGCACCCGTTGACGCTTTCTTGACTTTGTTCTCCGGCTGCAGCCCCCCGTCTTGGCACCCAGACAAGTATTCCCCCCCCCCTTTGGACTTTGCCGCAAATACACAAATATCGATGTTTAGCCTACACTCGATTTTCCTTTTAATTTTCCATCTACACGAAAACAGCCTCGTACTATATTTCGCTCTTTTCAATCGGTCAGAGATCGATTCCGGCTGAAATCAAACTCACTGCCGGCTTTACGGACCGATCCGTCCTTTTGAACAGACCCACTTCCGGCCGCTTCATCTGTCCGCTTTACGTTTAAGTCTCTTTCACCTTCCACTCTCGGCTTTGTTAGTTGTTTTTTTTTTTTATTTTCTGTTAAATTTAAAGCCGGAGTTCGTTCCTATTCTCTCGAAGTTTCCGCACAATCGATGCCCGTGTTTTTCAGGTGAATCCGGGCCCTACATCGAATCCCTTTCCGGCAAATTTCTCTTAAGCACTCCAGACGCCCGGATTCTCTCTATATCTAAGATGGCGGGTTGTAACAGTAGCTATGCGTAAACCGGTTCAGCAGTTCTACCTGACCAGAGCATTTTTAAGACACCGAATATCAAAATAAATAAAGGGATAGAACTGCTCGGCTTTATTGTGAGACCGGTAAGTGCCGGCTCCCCGGAAGTAGAATCAGTAAACACCGGAAGTACTGCTGGGCGACACCGAGGAGGAAAGTCTGTCGATACTGACAACGACCTGACGTCATATCCGCCACATCGATTAGGTAAATGACGTTATCCAAACTGACAACGACCTGACGTCATATCCGCCACCTCGATTAGGTAAATGACATCATCCAAATTGACAACGACCTGACGTCATATCCGCCACATCGATTAGGTAAATGACGTTATCCAAACTGACAACGACCTGACGTCATATCCGCCACCTCGATTAGGTAAATGACGTTATCCAAACTGACAACGACCTGACGTCATATCCGCCACCTCGATTAGGGAAATGACGTCATCCAAACTGACAACGACCTGACGTCATATCCGCAAAATAAAAATAAAAAACCGTAATTTCAACTTTTGGAATCGTTCCCAGAGCCAGCAAGGTTGTCCAGGCTGTGTTGTCTGGCGGGTTTATATTGTAGGCTCTAGGTGATGTTGCTGGGTTCCTCTTCCGGTGCTCTGAAAGCGCGCAGGAGGCAGAAGAGGGGAGATGGGCGGCAGCCGCAGACCAGACCGATAAGCAGGTATCGGCTGGAGCGTGTACATGTGGGAAATTTAGACGCATGGATGGCGTTCGTACGTCCGCGACTGACTGCCATCATGTCTACTGAGTCGAGATTAAGTTTTTAAAATAGTCACAAGGCAGCGAACAAGTTAACCCGGCCCCTTATCGGGAAACGTAAGACAGACGCGCGCGCGTGTGTTGCTTAGAAATAAGCAATAATCTTGATTTCCTGTCGTCTTCCAAGTTCCCAAGAGGAAATTAAGTCGACCAGGGCTCTCCTTTATAAAATAGTTCTGTAAACCAATGAAATAAATAATAATAATAATAATAATAATAATAATAATAATAAATAATAATAAAAATAATATATATATATTTGGTTCATTGTAATGAATTACCAGCATTTTCCGTCAAATGTGTTAGCCGATGTAGAAATCTTACCTATAAATACCTTAAGCGGCTAGAAGCCACGGTGGCCTCCCCTTAGTTCCTAGTATCAGCTGAACTAAATTTTAAAATGCTGTATCTCTCTCTCTCTCTCTCCATCTCTCCATTTTAAACAGACAACATATTAGTGGTTGTGATCATCTTGGTCTGTAATTTTGCCAAGTCTATTTGCCGCAGATATCAGTTTGAGTCTTAGTTTTTATTTTAAAAATTTCAGAGAGAGAGAGAGAGAGAGAGAGGAGAGAGAGAGAGAGAGAGAGATGTCAAGTTCTATTTCGTACATTTCGCGGGAGGGAGTGTGGAAATCACGTGACTCCCAGCCCCCCCCTCACCCCCTCTGTCAGTCCGTAATCCGCTCAGCGCTACGAGACGTAACAAACAGCGGAGAGAGAAGCCAGTGGTCACTTCCGGTGCTAGGTGTCAAAAGAAGAAAGGAAATCGCGGTTTACGTCAGCGGAAGAATTAAACGAACATATTTCACGCGTGCGCAGTGACCGAGCTGCTAACCGTTCATCCCGGGGGTGGTGCTGATAACATCAGCCGGTTTATATGAAGGTACCCAGTCACAAAATGAAAAATGTCGCGTGTTGAGTGCCTTTGGAATGATGGGAGATGAGGAGGAGCGAGTCGCCACCAGCGGAATAGTCGGAATAGATGAGCAGGGTCAGTCGGCGAGTCAACAGGTGAAATCGATCTCTCCGCGCGACGTTCAGACAACGATCCGTTTGCCTTCTTGCGCAATAAATCGACGCAGAACGTATTCTTCGAAATTCGATTTGCTGTTATTTCTCTTCATAAAGAGATCGATAATTTTTCGTTAAGCCGCCGCAGGCAGGCCATCGGTCAGATAATTTACCAGTGCTCACCCGTTCAAAAATTACATCGTGATGTGTGCAATGTTAGAATTTTTGTTTAACTTCTGTCGTATTCAGATACAGATAAATACTATGTATATATAGGTGTATATGTATTACGCAGAGAGATGGAGAGAGAGAGAGAGAGAGAGAACTTTCCGAGCTACGGCTTGTAAGAGAAGCCTCTTCAGCCGGAGTTGTTATCATTTTTGTTAATTTAGTTTCTGACGAAATTCTGCTCCAGCCGTAGGCTTAACAATCGAAGAAACCGCGATCATATTTGTAAAAAGAATTCAATTTGGAAAGGGAAACGGAACAAATGTCCTTCACTTTCTACTTTCATTTTTTTAGCAAATTTAAAATTACTTCTCAAAATATCCTTGTTTTTTGGGAGAGAATCCGACTGGCTGCCGGCGATGTGGACGTGGACGGTTCACAAAACCAGTCAGCTGCATTGTCAGTAGGCCGTGGGGCGATGTTAATTACTGATAATCTGACGAGGCAGTCATCCAGGGCCTCTCTCTCTGTACTGAAGTTCTGACGTCATCTCTCTGTACTGACGTTCTGATTTCATACCCCTCTGTACTGACGTTCTGATGTCATCTCTCTCTGTACTGACGTTCTGACGTCATCTCTCTGTACTGACGTCAAAACTCTCTGTACTGACGTTCTGACGTCATCTCTCTCTGTACTGACGTCATCTCTCTGTACTGACGTTCTGACGTCATCTCTCTCTGTACTGACGTTCTGATTTCATACCCCTCTGTACTGACGTTCTGATGTCATCTCTCTCTGTACTGACGTCATCTCTCTGTACTGACGTCAAAACTCTCTGTACTGACGTTCTGACGTCATCTCTCTCTCTCTCTGGTATTAGACCAGTGAAGGTGGGTTCGCTCACCTGCAACGTAGCACGAAATCTCTTTTTTCGCTGAATTCTATAAAACTTTTCAAGTGAACAGAGGAAGCAGTCAGAAAACTCCCTCTGTTTTCCCTTTAGGGGCAGAAGGTCACGCTTCCTACCGCGCTGGCGTAAAGTGTAAGATTAGTCTTGAATACTGTGAGTTCCCTTCATGCGTTACTAAAACGACCGGATTAGTGGCTTTAAATTTAGGCGATCGCGCCATCATTGGACCGTTTATTGTTTTTTTTTTTTCAAGGTGCATATTAACTTTCACACGCCCGACTTCCGTGGCCGCTCCTCTGCAATTCTCTATCGGAAACGGCCATATTTTGGCAGCCTGTGGCGCATTTCCGCCATGTTTTCCTCCTCCAAGTTGCGTCCCGGCCGCGGTTCAGCCTCTCTCTCACCTTCCGCGTTGACGGACACTGGCGAGCTACTTTCCGTTATTAGACAGAAAGGGCTTCCCAGCCGATACATCCCCGATAAAACTAGCAGCGCGCCCCCCCTTTTGGCACGGTGGGCATTCCTCACGCGTTTCCGGTCGTTTCCGCGCGGCTCTGGTCACGTGATGACAGATATGACGGAACGTGCGCGGGCGTCCGCAAGAGGCAAAGAAAATCCACTGTACAGAACCAGTGAGCAGCCAGAGCCGACTTATTTTACTCTTTCAGTGGGCGAGCCAGGAAGCGACCAAAAAACCGCATTCATTCTTCCCTGGATCCACAACAGTTTGCGCAGAATCCAAATGTTCTTCCTCGGATGGCAGGTTTACAGTCGGACGTCGGTCCAGCGCCAATTAACTTGGGCTCCTGTACTCTTCGCTTCCTGTTATCTCACACAAGTAATCGTATCACAGTCGCAGGTGAAGTTTATTGCCAATCTGTCAAAAAGCGTCCAAAACCGCATATCGTCTGGGGGGGGGGGAGGGGAGGGAACCACCGTAACGCTACTACATCTCTCTGATCTGACGTCTTGTTTACATTCTTTTTAAAAAAAAAAATCGCTCGTGCCTTTTTATTCTAAAAAAATAAATAAATAAAAAAACCTGCTCTTTACGCTCTGTTTCGCTGATTCCATGTATTTACTGCTGTTAAGCATTCGATAAAAAAAATGACAAATACAACAAAATTAGATATCCAAGGTTCTAAAGCGTCCACGTCAATGGAGATCCACTATCGCAGTTTTTCCATAACGACCGGAACGGGAAACTGTATAATAACCGGAAGTAGAAACACTGAAAACGGAAAATAATTAGATATTGTAATAACTAGTTGTAATTTATCGCTTCTTATAATGAAGACGAAAGGCATTCAGCTTGAGTAATAATCCGATTGAAAATCAATACACTTTTCACTTTAACTCAAAGCAGGAATAATAATTTTAAAAGACAACATTTTAAAAAATGGAAAACGAAAATAATTAAATTTGTTTCGTTATACAAAAGCTGGAGATAATTAGATTTCTAAACTAACTGGGAAATTATTGAATGCCATGTTTTGGAATCTTCTGGACAAAAAGAACGTTTATTGGCCGCGTTGGTTGGCCGAGACGGAGCATAAAGACGTCGAATCTCTCTATTGTCCAACAAAGACGACTGATGAGGAATGAGAACTGAGAATGATGAGTGCATTGGTACGATAACCGAAATGTCAGCCAGCAGCTGGGTGGGGTGGGGTTGGGGTTGAGAATCCGGGTCTCGACTGCGGCCAGTCCTGTTTTATTAAAAAAGGGTGAAACCCAGGGGCCCGGAAAGAACGGAATTCGTGGCACACGGCGGTGGGCGTCGGGTGGAGAAGGAAAACAAGAGATATTCGTCGCGGTGCCGCGAAGAGTTTCCCGACTGCCTTAAGATTGAAGAATGCTCTCATCGATCCGCTCCATCTCTTCCCGAGTGAGTACTTACTCTGCCCACTCCAGCAGAACTGGGTAGGAAAAAAAAAAGAAAAAGACGAGGAAACAAAATTTCCAAGTAGGAATCAGCTGAACGCAAAATTGCTTGTTAACTCGCATGTGCGCAGGCTCGCGCACCAGTGAAGTGGGGTTTTTTTAAGAATAGTCTGAACACGGCACTGAATAGAAACCACCGATTGAGAGGCGCTAGTATAGCACTCCACCATCGACGCGGAGAGGTTATTATCGTCCTCCGCTTTTTCGTCTTACAAAAATTATTAAGGGTGAAGGATCGCAATTATATGCTAAACGGTAGTGAAAATCAAACTCCCTAGTCCGGTGTGTCGTAGATTAGGAGGGGGGAGTTCAGAAACACGTGAGAAAATCCCATTTCACAGATCTTCTTGGAGTCTCAGACTACAAGGGGAGAGAACTCAGTCATTATGCATTTCATAGACTGAGCGCTCGGATTAACCCCCCCCCCGCGTAAAGTTGTTGAGTGACAGAAAGGAGAATTTACTTTTTACCTAGAAAATAATGGATTCGATTCTCGTCTTTGGTCACGGCTGACAAATGTTTTTCCTTCCTCTGTGGCATTGGTTCGGATACCCACGAATGATGTTTCAGCGGTCATTGTTCGAACGCCAAAGCGAGCACCAACGTATCCTTTGTTAGTGGAAAAATGAGGGTTTGAAGATGACTCAGGAAGACCGTTCAATAGAAGCTGCGCTATAGACTCACGTATTCCTTCTGCTATTCCCAGACTGGTGGGAGGGAATCCACTGAAGCGAATTTTGAGAACACTGTTTCCTTTAAGCCGGAATTCTTTTACTATCCATTAATTCGTAAACAGTCTACTATGGTATAATACTTAATGGGTGCGAGGGAAGCAAAAAAGGGTCAAGATTTTCTCAAGCGCTTGCTTCAGACTTTCCATTCTCTCTCTCCCTCCCGTACTGACGTCACATCTCTCTGTAGTGACGTCATCTCTCTCTACCGTACTGACGTCATATCTCTCTATAGTGACGTCATCTTTCTCTCTCTATACCGTACTGACGTCATCTCTCTCTCCTCGCCTCTCTCTCTCTCTCAATCTCTTTTCTCTCTTCTGGCTCCTCCGAGAAGCAAAAACCTTCTGGGTTTTGTATAAAATCAGGTTTTGTTGTTGTTTTGCCTTTAATTTTCCGCGTGCAGAATGAACGAGCGGAAAGGCTTGTAAACAAACTCTTCGTCTTGCCGCCCGCTAGTATATTGTGGTCGTTAGTTGGCAGCAGCAGATCGCTCGATACTGAACCCGGAGCTGGAAATAATCGGCAGTAAACCAACCCTTTTTACGACTAGCCCGTATATGGAGCGAACACAAGCATAACGAAACGGGTTAACCCTCTGCCGGCGGCACCTTCGGAAGAAATATCCGTAAACTAACGAAAGCCGTAAAATTGAAAATTTCTATTAGAAAAAAGAAAGAAAAAATTATAGAATATCTATTTTTTTTAAAAAATAAAAATCAAAAGTTTTGGACACAGGGCTTAAAGCTGAGACACTTCCTTTACTAAACAAGAACGAAGGGTTTCGGCGCGGCAGGGAGTGCTTCCTTTAACAGTTTGTTCTCACTGAAAGAACTTACGTAGATTTCGATCACATGCTCCCTGGATCCCCAAAACTCAGCCTTTCGATAAATTGGGAACTCTTTTTAAAGTAAGAAATCTTTTTTTTTTTTTTTGCGAATTAAAGTAAATACATCTACATTTTTCTGCTTTTAAAGCCTTTTAAAGACCGAATATGTAAATATCGTCCCTGACTTGTATACCCCCAACGTAATAAAGACAGAATAACAGAAATCATGGACGATTCAAAGTCACTTTTTTGTAGATATTTTGGATTATCGGGGAAGTAAACAAACTTTCAATTACATTTAGAAGGAAATTTCTGATCAAATGCATTGTACAATAATCCTATGTCTGATTCCACCTAAATTCTATTTATCCAAACATCTATTAGCTGTTCCGGTATTTATAAAGACTTCTGATCGTTTTTTTGTCTTGTACACTTCTTGCAGCTGGCCACCAAAGACTCTTGTAATTAGGCTCGTTCTTGTATGTACAGCCGGTGCGTGTGTGATGGAAGGGCAGGTACTTAAGACATCAGCAGGAATGGAAATAGGCTGCATACAGCTGAAACCGTGATTAAGAATGGGAGCTGATGTAATGGATTTCTCTCCTGGTGACTGCACTTACGCGTGAGACAGTCGTTTGGTTTTGTCCAATCGCTTCATCAGCTGTCTTAAAGGCTTAACGATCCTGTCAAACGACCATTTCACTTGGATCTTAAGTAAAAATCTCCCGGTATTAGGTCAAATGTACCGTGAGGAAAGGAAAAAAATATTTAGAATGTTTTCTGGTCTTTTATATAAAATTATTAAAGAAATAAAGCCAATCTAAAAGATGGCATCGAAAAATGTATTCTTACCCTAAGGAGGTCTGATGTAAGACACTAGGATTCCTCTGGTCTTTTCACTTGCATTAACTAAACCAAAATAAGACAAATAAGCCAACCAGAAAATTTAAGCACCTCTTTTCTTCTAATCGAAGTTGAGTTCTTTTTTTTAAAAAAAATATAGTTGTAGTTTAAAATCTAAACAGACGTTTATCCGGATGTTTTTCTTGATCGTTGATTTTTTGTAGGATCGTCGCTTTAAACCGACATATGTCCAACGTCTCAATAACGGCATCGCTCAGAAACCCAGCGATTTATCCGGAGCGGAAGTTGTGCCTGCAAGTGGAGTACATCAGAAGAAGAACAACAACAGTAATCATAATTCAGCGAGTGATGGTTATTCGAGATATTTACGGAAAACATTTCCATGATCGGACGGCAGGAAGTCTGAATGTTTTTTTAACGATATATATTCAAGATCAGAAATAAAAGGGTAAATTGATGAGAAATGTGCATACGTTTACCGGCCAAATGTGCTGCATGAGTGAGAGAAATGTTGCTAGTGTACATTTTAGCAAAAAACACTTGATTTATGTCTGTGGAACAGGTGTCGTGAGTTTACTCGGTCTATTAGAATTTCGGTCATTCATTGTTTTCTTGGTTCGATGTGAATAGCAAGAGCCACCGTTCATCCAAGGTGTTTGACTTACTCAGTAACCATACAGAATCGTGTAGTCAAAGTGATGTTCAAAACCAGGTTATCTTTGTCATGGTTCCATCAGCCTCTTTGCGTTACACGCTAGCTGTATGCTTGGGGTCGTGGTCACGCTGCACGATGAATATTCGCCCCCTAAGATGGCTTTTTTTTGTTTAGGGAATAAACCCGTCGTCAGTCAGTATACCTCTGGGTTTTTTGTAAATCACTGACACCTCTTGGCTGATATTCAGCCCTGCGCTTATATCGATTCACTCCAATGCTTCACTGTAGCTGTTGCAAGCTGCCATTGATTACCTGCAACTCATCTGTAAAGAGAACTTTCTTCCAGGTTTGGACATCACACCGTTCCATTCCCGCCTGGCCGGCCGGCCGGTCGGTCGGTTGGTTGGTTGCCGTTCTCACCTACGCATCCATTGAAACAACTTCGTGCTGACGTGTATCTCACTGGTTCTTGGAGGTACGTCAGCACCCGTAATTGTAGCCAGGTGAGGCCGTACGCTCACCTGGCGAGGAACGAGATTAGAGAGTGCGACAAACCTAAAAACTTAATGAATGTTCTGCACATCCGTTTTACTTGCTTCTGGAAATTTTAAGTTGCTTCGGAACCGTTAGTGTACAAGGTGTTTAGTTTTGCAACGGAAAATAAATGGCGTCGAAATAGTGAATGTTTATAAGGGTTAAATATACTATTAATTGATACGTTTAGCTTTTTACAATGTTGAATTCGGAGAGCGTTACCATTAATTGATAGATATAGCTCTTTACAAAGTTTAACGGGAAAAACGTACCATTAATTGATGCAAAGTTCTTTCCAACGTTTAACAGGTTTAATTCACAATTAATTGATACATTTAGCTTTTACATGGTTTAACGGGGAAAACGTACCATTAATTGATACACAGTTCTTTCCAACGTTTAACAGGTTTAATTCATAATTAATTAATGCATTTTTAAAAATTACTTTCACAAAGTTTAACGGGGAAAACGTACTATTAATTGATACAAAGTTCTTTCCAATGTTTAACAGGTTTAATTCATAATTAATAGATACATTAAGCTTTTTACATGGTTTAACGGGAAAAACGTACCATTAATTGATACACAGTTATTTCCAACGTTTAACAGGTTTAATTCATAATTAATTAATGCATTTTTAAAATTACTTTCACAAAGTTTAACGGGGAAAACGTACTATTAATTGATACAAAGTTCTTTCCAATGTTTAACAGGTTTAATTCATAATTAATAGATACATTAAGCTTTTTACATGGTTTAACGGGGAAAACGTACCATTAATTGATACACAGTTATTTCCAACGTTTAACAGGTTTAATTCATAATTAATTAATGCATTAAAAAATTACTTTCACAAAGTTTAACGGGGAAAACGTACCATTAATTGATACAAAGTTCTTTCCAATGTTTAACAGGTTTAATTCATAATTAATAGATACATTTAGCTTTTTACAGGGTTTAACGGGGAAAACGTACCATTAATTGATACACAGTTCTTTCCAACGTTTAACAGGTTTAATTCATAATTAATTGATACATTTAGCTTTTTACAAAGTTTAACAGGCTTCACTTTACCATTAATAGATACATTTAGCTTTTCAGAATGTTTATTTAGAAAGTCTTCCCCACCAACAGTTATATCTGGCCTGTGGTTAACTGGAAAGACTCTTCTACTATCGGCGGTATTTAACTTTTTGTTCAATGAAGAATTAAGATGCAGAGAATGGGCCCTTTAAAAAAGTCTAATATTAAATTGGAATCAGATGGCGGGTAATGCAAATTAGTTTACATCTTACGTCAGTTCTCTGTCTGTTACGTAATCCTGCAATATTAGTGTTGGAAATAGTCACAAAAGTCGTGAAAGAAAAAAGCTCATGAGACTATTAAAATATAAGTAATTAAACTCGTTTACTGCCATCGGATTTAAAAGTTCCGGTGCAGGTAGATATTAGTGGCATAAAGTAAGAAAACATTAATCTTAATTGTAATTAACCTTTATGATGTAATATTTAAGCTATTAGCTGCCCTATATTGCTAACGCATGCACCGTGGATAGGAAAAGATGTCCAGATTCATAGTTCATAATTCCTAGCTTTATTTAGAAATATTTCAGCTTGATGAAGACAGGGTAACCTTCTTGGCGAACACAGACTCCGCACAGATGTCCCAAAGGGACGTACTCTAGCGCAGAAACAATAAATATCACAATACAAAACGCTCTAGCTGCCCCAAAACCTGTATAATTCATTTTTTTAGGGGAGCATGGACACAATAAGAGAGAATAATTCTGTTATCGATGATTTTCTCTACATAACATCTGGATGAAAAATGTGAAGGCAGGGTTACTGAGTTGTGACGATTTCACATACACTTTCGGATATAGTCAAAGGGTTTATGATGGACCGACTACTCAGCTGTGGCCCCTTCTTCAACAGGTTTCGGCTCATTCGCAGTCCCACCCCCAGGCACAGTGAACCTAGCAGCGGGAGCCTGTCATGCAATATTTAACACAATGACTCTGTTTCCTTAGAATAACCAACTGCTATGTGGGATATTTAAATATAATTCTGTCTCGGTCTTGTTTGTAAAGCATGAATTCCTCGGAGAACAGTTAAACAAAGGTAAAAAAAAGAGGAAGAAGCCTGAGCGATAACTTCCGCAGCACTGCATCATGGGAACATTTATTTTTTTTAAAAAATCCCAGCGGAAAGAAGTTAGGTGGAAAAGTCGTAAACAACAAAACATTTAAAAGAACTTATTCCGATCAGGTGTTCAGATGCTGCTAACGGATCCATTCTACCTCATCTGACACAATGGCGCGATCTTCTTTGTTTGTTAATTATCAGTTGAGGCAAACACGGAACGGAAGCGCGGGGTCGTCAGCGATCTGCTAATGACGTTAGTAAAAGGGGAGAAAACTCTTCAGGTTAAATTTTCTTTTTTATCAGGTGTCTTTACAAACTGTTCACATGAGTAGGCGAAACCAGGGCTACCTATCAGAGCACATGACGTCAATCATAGCCTCATCCGTACGTTTATTCATGAATTGTTGGTGCTTAACAATTTACCTCTGAAACAAATAACTTCGGTTTTTTTCCTAAGTATTGTCAGCTTTAAATCTTGAACTTTTTTGTATCTACGAATGATTCAAAGTTTGTAAATATAAAGTATAAAGTAACAACAAAAATAATACACAAGTAATACGTAAAAAATAAATTCCATAGGTTTATTAAATTAAACAAAAGATACAATATTGTGTGGATAATTACAGAAAAAGCTGAAAAATGATGTTTTCTAGAAGTTGGACTTTTTTTAAAAGTAGAAATATGATATTTATGAGTATCACCCTAAAACATTTATCTCTAGATACACGAAAATAATAAGATACAGAACACATTACTTTTGAAAGCATAAAACAACGAAACAAGAAAAAAATTGAGTTGCACGGTAATTTTAAATATAAGACAGAAAGATGATCGATGGCATGCATTCCGTATGCCACTAAAGATAAAAGATAGGAGGAAAGTCCGGGGGCTATGGGTATTAGAGAACTCGTTACAGCACTAGTTATTCATAATTAAAGCGATGGCGAGGCTAAATCGCCTTCATATACTTTCACCATTGAATCAGAGGTCAGACCTCTATTAAAGCCTCGCTATACGTAACCATATGACGTCGATCATAGATCATCTACAAGTAACCATATGACGTCGATTTTATCCTCCTTTACGCGTAGATTTAGGAATTACTGGTTCTGTAACAAATTACCAATGTACCAAGTGTCCCTAGTCTCTCTTAGAGTATCGTGGTGCTATCGTAATAATAATTTTTGTAAACATTTATAAAAATTGCATTTCCCACGTTGCAGAGAGTGAGAATTTTAAAGATAGCCCCTCTGCAGAAGCAAAAATGATAGAAGAAGAAGAAGAAGCGACGCATCTCGTCTTCCAGAGTTGTTGCGGCGGTATTTTTCGGCGAGATAAATCAAGGGGTTTTTGCATTCCTCGCTCCTGAGGTCGTACAGGGCTTTCTCGATAAGTTCCGTGAAGGTATCGCTACACAGCTTTCTTATTTCTGTAGATACACAGTCGCTTCCATTTGTAAAGAATCTGCAAGAGGCGGTGAAAATATCGATACGTAAACAGGAAGTGAACAAGATGGTTGATTGTATAGGAATCCAAACAACAAAACCGTCTTTTGAATGTTTGTATTACTGTAAAAAAAAAGCACCTTAACAATGTCGATTGCATGCCACCCGATCAAGAGTCGCTGCATCAAAAACTTATATCGACTCTAAAATATAAAAAATACCTGCTTATGCATTTTAAATAAAATGACTTTATACAAAGAACACTATCTTAATGTTACTTATACCGCCATTAGCCAGATACCAGATATTATTTATAAGATTGTCTGAGTTACCTCCACTTCCATCATAAAGTTATTATCTAAATCTACTAAACAGAATCTCGTACACCTTCGATAATGACGGGAAAAGAGGTATCTTTTTAAATTTAAAATGTCTATTTCTGCATTTACTGGATTGAATAGAAGTAGAAAAGTAGATAATCGTGGTGGAAACCATCACATACTAGCAGGAACATCTTCCTAACCACCAGGTTCTTGGACGCGGACATTTAATTCTTTAAGTCCAACAGAGATACTCGTCGCGATATTACATTCGCTTCCGCTTGGTTTCTGTCTATTTCAAGACAATCATCACCACTTCGTAGTGTTGACGGTGGGCTGCTTCGATGGCTGAAGTATGCCCAGTATGGATGTTTTAATAAATTGCTGTTGGCTCCACATAACTTCAGTTTTGTCTCTTTTCTCGGGTGTCCACGGTTCCCTCCACTCCGACAAGACCCGTTTCCAATGGCGCGGACGTTTCTTGTTTAGTTTAGACGATCGGGCAGTTGTCGCTTAATTAATTCTTCTGCAAACCATTAAGGTCCTTCGATGCTCAACCAACTGTAGCGTAAACGTCGGTGCCAGGGAAACCAGACCGGAAACGGCTGCCGGCGGTATCCGTCATTGACGGGGAGGTCGTCTCCGATAGGCCGGCAAGCTTTCCGTCAACCCGTCTTCACCTGTAGACGTTGTGCACAGTATCCAACCAACAAACACGTTCCGAATCTCTTCCCACCGCTGTCCGCTATCACCCCTGGACTTCCTCTGCGCCCAGCGAGGTTCGAGTCCCGCTTGCCTCCGCAGCCCGAGATTGAGCAATTTGTCCCGAAATCTCCTTGAGCTTTGTTCCTGGCAGCCTGACAATAGACCGCTGCCACTGTCTCGCGTAATTAGTTTCTGACTCTCAGAGCCAGTCGGCGGTCTGACTGGTTCGGAACGGCCTTCACTGGGAGACGCGAGAGAGAGAAAGATGGATAGCGAGAGAAATGGAGATGGAGAGAGAGAGAGAGAGAGAGGAGAGAGAGAAATGGAGATTGGAGATGGAGAGAGAGAGAGAGAGAGAGAGAGAGAAATGGAGATGAGTGAAGATGAGAGAGAGAGAGAGAGATGGAGAGATGGATAGTGAGAGAAATGGAGATGGATGGAGGTTGAGAGAGAGAGAGAGAGAAGAGAGAGAGAGAGAGAGAGAGAGAGAGAGAGATGTGGGCAGAGCGTTAATTATATTATACAACTAAATCCAAACTTAGTTAAATATGAATCAAGAGCAATAAGATAATTCAAAATTTCGTAAATAAATGATTTCTCAAAGGTCAGATAGCACGCAGTTGTTTTATATGATTTATTGATCGAATCACTGCTATTAGATACAGCCTGGCGTTTACTGGCTCAGCACACTGGGACATGACGTTGCGATATAAACGAGGGTATCGGGGAAACAGGGGCTACAGGAATATCAAGAGTACTGTAGTAACCGCCTAATAATTATAAGGTAACATGTCGTGAAACACTGGTGTGGCAACCTGGCATATTTAAAGAAAATGGAAGAACTAATGTTATATGCGGTGTACGTTATTTCGTTTTAGTAGAAAACCCTCAAAGACGGATTATTTTCTGTTTGAAACCTCACCGATAATAAACGAATTGAACCTTGCGTTATAAAAAAATATAAATTCTCTAATACTAGAAATGTGTGCATTCCACATTCATCTCATCCTCTGTCGGTAGAATAGCTCTCATGTGTTTGTTATATTGTAATAAAGATGTCGCAAGTTTTCTGAAGATAAGCAATGACGTCACAAAACACTTTGCTCCTTTTGAAGCATCTTCATGCTTCTCCAAGACTGGCAAAATACTTCTTTGCAGGTATCTAGATCAGCATCGTGCGTGCTTGTAGATCACGGTCCGAGTTTCGGGTTCTCTTCATGTCCTGTATCGGGTTGATCGTTGCGGCAAGCTTCTTCGGCGTACTGCGGTTTCCTAACTGGAAGAGTTATGGCGGATTCTCTTTATTAGGGTGGACGAAGTCGGCGCACGTCCGGGAAAATCGTTGTTTCCGGCTTCGTTTTCCGACATGGCAGCTCGCTGTATCGGTGAACACGACAGCTAACCAACGAGATCGAATCTACTGGGAAAACCTGAAGAGGGAGAGAGATACTTACAGACAGACATTCATGTAGTGTTCTTCATGAGATATTTTATTCGTTTCGTCGTCCTGGTGCGACAGCAGGTTCAGGTATTTGCTAAAGCACTTTTGTAGAGTTTTGACAAAGTTGTCGTACATGAACAGGCAGGTTAACCCTCTCATGAACTCTGCAACAGAAACAAGCACAATTTTTGGACAGATGTCTCCCGTTTTCGCTTCGGCTTTTATTATTATTTTTTTGGGGGGGGGCTAATTAGAAAAGGGAGTCGATTTGTCAGCTGGTAGGGCGGGGGTGTTATTTGTCGAGACAGCGAAAAAGGTGATACAGCTTTAAGTGTAAAAAAATAAGGTACAGCTTGGAATCGCCGCAGTAGACATCACGCTGTAACACAAAAGGAAATGACGTCAAATAAAGGCGTAATGAGTTATCGCCCATGCAAGGTCTCTCTGTCACATCCATTGCCTTTTAAAAACTAGTAAAATCGTGAAATTACTGCCCAGTAGCTGGAGAATAATTACGACGTAGCAAAGCCTCAATAACTGCAGCGCATCTGGTCGGCCAGTAGCATTCGGGACCGTTAATCACCTTCCTCCCATCTCCTGTCTATGACAGGTGGATGATGGTGGGCGTTCAACGACACACACCCCTCCGGGTACCTCCCGAGATCTAATTAACTCCGTTCATGTGACAGGCCCCTTTTCGGGATTAACCGGGCAAAGAATAATCTCTCGACTGAATTTCGATCGATTCCAACTCCCGCAGGACTTACCGGCTATGTTATTGCAGACCCTTTTGTAAATTTTAGCGGTGTTCCGCAAACTTAGACCCATCGCGTCCACCCGTTTTTGGGCGGGGCTGCAAGATGATATCACCTCTTCCTCGCACGATGATATGCTGTCGGATTCCCTAGAATAAATAGGAAATATACGACGTAAACACAGGTATAAAAAACAGAGGCCCAAATGTGGAATTATGCCTAGCGATGGCAAAAACGAATGCAATGTTAGCTATTTGCAGCTCTGTCCTTTGTCTTTTACAAGAGAGCAGTTCTATGGGATGGAAGCCATTTACCGGCCCAAAGTCTATATCAGGGGGTCCCGGAAAGTGGGTTAACATGGCCACTTGGAGGATTGGTGGGTGTTCAGGCGCCACTGAGACGTCAGGGTTCTTTCTCTATGCCTGTGCTGCACGGGTACGATCTTTTATTTTAGTAATAGCTTTTCTTGGAAAGATGACCGAAGGCACGGATGCAGATGTTCTCGGAGAATGTTCCGTCTGCGACATCACTGGCTTCATCCGTTCTTGGATGGCGCAGTCGGGCGGCTATCAGAGCGTTGGAACCATTATCCGAGCATCTGTTCGCCCACGTCGTGTGCGCGTTATCAGTATCGTCAGCAGACCGTGAACGGCTATTTTATAAGTAGAATCTCGCCTTACACGTAATAGTTCAAAGAGGCGAGCGTTACTCAAGATAGATAACATCGTGTCTCGCGTTTATCTGTTCTCTAACACACACTTTTCTTTAAAAACTATTGAATAAATATAGGTTAGGGAGAGAAGTCAATAAAGAACACCAGCGACACAGAAACAAACAAAACGAAAAGATACTGCGTTTTTGATCAAGGTTCACGCATCCAATCTGACAGTAACTCGCCGACATCCATAAAGATGGCGGTGAGTTAGAAGTCACGTGGTGTAAACTAGACAAAGCAGTTAGTGAGAACAAAACAACAAAAACAAGCAGGTGCCCACTGCTGCTTAGTTGTTGGAGATTTTGTTTCTTCCAATTTGGACTGTCTCCAATTTTATTTAGCATATATGCCGTTCGTAGAGTTCATTTAGCTGTAAATAGATGTGAAAGATAATAAGCTGTTCAAAGTTGGAGTGCATGCATCTTGGAGATCGAACTCGAACCCAAGACTACAGCGGCAGTGGACAGCTTCTAAACAGGATGTGAGACGTGACAACAGTTTCGTTTTCTCTGTCAGCTACTAAAGATGAGAGACACCAGGGATGTCTCAAAATGTCTGCCAGGGTTCTGTAGATAAAATGACTCTTTAAATGCTGAAACTTTGTATTTCTCTCTTTATAGGGAATATATAGGGCCTCTTACGCGGCACGTGCTTGGACACCCCTACGCTTCACTCCAGTACTCCCTCGGGCACTAACGGGAGACAGAATCTTATCTTCAGTCAGTCAGTAAGCATAAGAAAAACCCATTTTCAATATTATTTACTCGCATTCTAAAAGAATATATATGTGTGTGTACACGGTAACATCATTAGAGAACTAACTGTGTGGTGTTGGTGGAGCGATGTCAGGCTGATGGAGCCGAGCTACCTATCTCAGCACGGGATCTCAGTAAGACGTCTGCAAGAGAAAGAAAAATCTATACATTAGCTTCAATAAAGTTGTGGCTGCCGTGAGAGATTCATTTAGCCGAGTGACCGCCGGGATTCATGTTAAGAAACGTCTCCGATGTCGAGAGCTGTACAATACTGGCATTTAATCGAGCGGACGGCCTGGCTGGCATCTGTCAGGAGCAGCAAGGCTGCCTCTTCGGGAGATAAGAAAGGGAGAAAGACAAGGTACTGACGCTGGGCATCAGATCGTCTCTAAAGAAGAAGATGAGCTACTGTTAGATGAACGCGGTTCTAATATTCAGGAGGAAAGAAGCGGACACCCGCCTCCCTACACTTTAATAATAATAAAATTTTAAGAGCACCTGTGATGGGGTCGAAAGTAGTAAGTGATCTTTAAAAAACTGCTCTTGGGAGCATAAAAAAAACTATTTGACGACGAAGTACTCAGAGAGGGGTCGCGGACGGTGAGCAACCCGCGGTGCATCGCTCAGCGAAGCTTATTATACAAGCAGAAGAACCGTGACATACTGACCGCGCTATATCCGTGTGAAAACCACGTGACGACGGACATATTGGATGGACTTTAGCTTAGACGCGTCTCTCTGGAAACCCTGCGACCAACGCAACAACGCACTGCAACCGCTTTATCCGGAAAACGATTGGCAATGGCCCGAGGCGGTCGACTCCCGATCGGCTCGGCCTCTTCTTCACCAGCCGGGTCCGTGGCATCCCTCAGGGGGGCGCCACCCCCCCCGGGCTCGACTCCGATTTACTCCCGCATCTACAAATGAGGAGTTCCGGTCGGAATTTCCCTACCGACGTCGACGGTGCTGGCTCCTCGCGGATGGACCTTCCTCACCAGGGATGTCTCCAACTCACCCCGGTGGTTGACTGACGTCCGTCACATGGTCATAGTTCCCGTGTTGCCCCTGACCGCGGGCCCACACGCACACGCACACACTTCCAAAAATACTTACTTGCAGATCTTTTCAATCAGCCTACTGTTCGATTTTAAGGGTCCGAACAGTTTTCTCGGGTCCGATAAATTTCTCAACGATTCTGGCAGCACCCTGTAGCAGTTCATCATATCGGCCGCCAGGGTGTCCATGCACGACGTGCCCGCTGCCCTGGTCTGCCAGGCGACTGAAAGGGAATGCACACAACACAGTAGCGTGGATTTATGAATGGCGGCCGTGTGTACCTGTTGACGTCACCTGTTTTTGGTGCTAACTGTTGGAAATCGATTCCACCCGGAAGCGGCCGCGCATCAGATCGATATCGCCAGTTCGCTTATCCCACTAGATGGAGATTTTACACCATTGTTTGCGGAATATAGAATCGAGATGAATTAAAAACCAATGGCAGAAAGTGTCGGGTAATCCAGAAGCAGCGGCGAGTTTGTGGTGGGAAATCCTTGCCCGATTACCTGTGACTGCCATTGGAAATAGCGAGGCCAACACCTGGAAAACGGAATCCTCATCCGCTTTTAACGACTGATATACTGAAAAAATCCGGAAACTTAATACACTCCGGCTGAAGATGGTCTTCTGCTTGCTTATGCCAGCTATTAGGCCAAAGCCGAAGACTATTCTCGTAGGTCAGACAGAACGTAGATAGTTCAAACACAACGATTGCTACAGAAGCGCATTATCTATTATCCCGGAGTAAAGCGAAAGTAAGCAAACGTACAGATCGACAAGCAACAGGAACACACGTGACGTGTCAAAGTTTTCTTTTACAAGAAAAAGGGCTTCGTAAATAATTAATCTCCTAACCCCTGGGTTTCGCTAGCGTATTGCGGGAAACGAGACAGGAGTACGACCAGTGTAGAGCGAAAATGCCCTGGCTTGTCGCCACCGAATCAACGAGATCTTTGCCCCACGGTCTGGTCACCTGATAATTCCATAATGGTCGCGTCTGGTCGCAGCTGGCGAACGAGAAGAATTCCCCACGCACCCCACCCTGAACACGACCGTTTGAAGGGTTTCATTCCTATCGGACGCAAGGGATAACTTAGGCGCCACACGCTCACCTCCACCGGCTCTTCTGCGCTGGCCCAGTAGCCGGCCTTCAGCGGAGCAGTTCCAGCTTGGACTCCGTATTGGCAGAAGATGAAGTGTCGGGCCTCTCGAGGAGTAGAACTGGCAGCTTCCCCCCACTAATACACTAGATAACTTTACGGATAAGTGACATTAAAAGAAGAGAGTCAGATGCTAACCTGATTCTGTTTGAAAGTTCATGCAATTTTGCCAATCAACAACGGTTAAAAAAATCCCATTCGCTAAGTCCGCGCACCTTTAAGATGTTCTGCTACTGTTCATCATTCGGCTTCAGTGATGAAATTACCACTCACAAGTCAAGAAATGCATATAAGAAGTAATTAGGTGCATACTCTGATGCCCGCATTTTAGAGGCTACCCACAACTTTTCACTTAGGAGCTTTTTCGATGTTTGCTGCAAAGGAATTTCCGAACCAGTTTCGCTGACCCTTAAGGTTAGCGGTGGTGGGCGGAACTCCCTCTCTCTCTCTCTCTCTCTCCTCTCTCTCCTCTCCTCTCTCTCTCTCTCTCTCTCTCTCGCCCCCCCTTCTATACTGCTCCTCTCTGATCTGGCCTTCTCCGATCAAGTTTCCGGCGCGTCTCTGCAGTAAACAAAAACACGTTTATCGTTCAGTTTCTGACAGCTTCAACAAAGTCGTACAACCCGTTTTTTTGTTGTTGTTGTTGATTTCTGCAGAATAAAACTCTCGTCTCATAAAAATAAATGGATAAATTCGCAATTCAGTCTGCGCGAGCCTCGTAGAGACTGACAGAACAGGAGTAACACAGCGACTGTGCCAGGTTCAAAAGCCTCCATATGGTTAGTTCTCGTTACCTCGTATTTAGCATTCGTCTCTATACACAACACGCACTGTGAGCGCGCACCAAGGCCGCATGTTGCACTATGGGACATCCATCATAATGTGGAGACAGCTGAGTCAATTATCCGCAAGTAAGAAAGCCAGCATGCTGTAAAAAGAAAATTATTAATTTGCTCTGGCTGCTAATTAGGAAACAAAGGCCCACCGGGATCGAGAGAGAGAGAGAGAGAGAGACAGAGAGGGAGGGAGGGAAGGGAG
>JACATO010002558.1:0-21785 GCA_018389105.1 Nautilus pompilius
AGTACTACAGAAGTAGGGGAGATGAGCTGGTATGACATCCTCTTGTTATTTAACTGCCACAACAATGTAAATGTTCTCGATAATGTTTTATGCTTCAGAGAAATGAGTGTTCTTAGAAAATCTCTCTCTTTCAGGTGACCTGCCTACCTTTGAATGCTGTCTGAGTTCTCTCTGGCACGCTTGCATCCACAACTGACAGCTGCGGATGAATGAAAACTCCTAATGTCAACACCTGAACTGGCACCTTGTCCAAATGCTGACGGATTTCATTCACCTGTTGGCCCAGTTCAAATGATTCATCAGGTACCAGGGAGATGCCTAGAAAAAAAAAATCACTTTTCATCTACAATGTCATGCGAATACTAATTAAATTATCAGATTATCCAGCTCAGAGATTGTCTCCAAAAACGATATAACTATCTCAGAAATGAGACAATGTGATTACACGCTTCAGTTTTTAATTCTCGGTCAAACCGGTCCTGACTTTTGAGATCTGAGGACAACTTAGAGCAGTGGAATACCAGTCTTGGGGACCGAAGAATTACCTGGGTGTGGTTGGCAGCTCTTGAGCAGTGGACAAGGTGCAACCAATCAGACGTTACGCATGGAACCTCTGCATCATGTACTCTATTGAAATCCTTCATTTTAGATGTGGAAGAAAACCTGTTCAGCCAGATGGTGCAGAGAAACAATGGCAGGAAGGTGTAGGTTCAAACAGAGGCTCTCAACCTAACCAGTCCCACTGCATCACCCATCTTGCAGTTGTCTAAGCATTCTAAATATCCAGCGAACAATGGACCTGGCATTTGTTACAGGGTCACCAGTTTCTATACAGAAAAGGTTAAAGGTAAATCAGAAATACGGATATAAAAGACACAATGGACAATTTGTTTTGGGAAGATATTTGAAGGCTCTTTATAAGAATTAGCAAAATTTGAGTAAACATTTGGAGCCAGTTTGTGCAAAGACTACAGTAAAATTGTAAGGCTGTGTGGGTCTGATAGTGAATTTTGTTTCACTTAGCACTAACATTTAAAGTTAGAGCGAGTTGAACCTGAGAGTAAATGCAGATTGGAAAGGCAACCACAATTTATGATTTGTTAATCTCTGACCAGTGAACTACAGGTAACCATTCTGTTATCAGGTAAAGATAGGAAAAAAGCTTTCTACGTACAACAAGGCGGACAGCTGTTTCCAGGTAATCAATGATGTTGTCTGATTCCGTTACTATTTTGTCCCATCTTTCAGTGTAGGCACTTTTTCCTTTTGAACTGATGTCCAGGTACCAAGGCTCGTTGCTGGCCTTTGCTCAAATCCACCAGGTGTGCATTAAATGGAATATCTTCCTCAAGAATGCAAGTAGCACCTTCAAAAATATTTAGAAATCATGAGCTTTTTTTAATACGCTTTACTCTGAAATTAAGTTTTCACCATATTTTCACTTCAGCTGGAATAATTAATTGATGTTTGAACTACAGGAGTTCAGTTCTGTGGTGAGACTTAACTATGTAAAAAGAAAACACCTGACATTTATGGATACACAGATAATCAGCCATGCATTCCCAGAATGCAGTGCAAAACATGCCACTCGATTTTTTCTTTCCATTCTTGTTTAAAATGTCTTCCTTTACAACATGAGAAAAAAAATGAGATCACAGAAACTTTCTGACAATTTCTCTACATTGCAATAATGGCTGGTTTTGTACTACTAAAGTAACACTTGTAAGTAGGAAAAGGTAGGAAGCAGACAGTGCAAATATACAGAAATATTCTCACCAGTTTTTTATCTTTGTACTCTCGTGTTTCTCTTAAATTACACTCCACTGATTAACACACTTCATCTGTGTGCGCATTTACCTCCTCAGACAGTAGATTGGACTTGTGGAACTCCCTAAGTTCTAGGCTCTACACTGACCCCATCTTTAGGTACAGTAACTACTGAGCAGCCTCCAGAAGGAAAAACAGACCAACTACCACTTTCTCCTAATCCCCCATCACTGCTTGGCTACTGACAGCTGTCAGAGCCAGTAACCTGACATGTTTTCCACGCTGCCAGATTGTCTAATACTAACAGTTGGCTCCACTGAGATCAGTTACTGATGTGACTGGAAGGGAATCTTGTAAGCGCATCATGTGTTTATCTGAGTCTGGGGTCAGTATCAACAAACCCCACTACTGAACAGCAGCTTCACCTGGTTACAAAACTGATGTATCCCCTGCCTTCCTCCTCCCCCCCTTTTATATTATTAATTTCTCTCCCTAGTATCAGATACATGAAATATCCGACCCGAAAACAATAGTCCAGGTAACTCACCCATCAGCATAGTTGAACAAGAAATGGTTTTCTTTAAAATAAATAGAGGGGCTCTTAAGATGCCTGAGGGTGATTTTGAAGACGGGAACCAGTTTAGTTAATTCTGTCTTCCCAGAATAGATGGACGTTCTTGACATATGCCGACTCCTTCAGAGGGGTTGAATTTCCATGTCCCACGTTCTGACCAGGAAATCACCACGTTTGTGTGTGATGTCCTGCAGGATCATCAGTAGTTAACAGGTAAGATGCACACTCAGTGTATTCTAGTGGCGCTTCCAGGGGTCCATTTGTAGAAAAAGAACTATCGAAATATGAAGTGTTCTGTCAATCCCGGCCATACGAATATTACTAGACATTATTGTCTGATGATCAGAAAGAAGCAGGTATTGCCAGAACATCTTTAGAATATGGAACCAAACCAAACCACAGCAAAACATGTAACACTGCAAGAAATTGCAGAGTTTTGAGTTAATACCTTTTATTTGAAGGCTGTTATGGGCCCCCTAATATAGCGATGACGATGTACGCATTAATATGGTAGACATCTGTTGTTGACATAAATTTAATATCAGATGCAAAAATCAGCCAAGTCAACCAGAAATAAACTGGAATATTCATATTAAAATGGTGCAAAGTAAAAGATGCGAGAGCAAACCAAAAATGTATCTGGCTCTGTAGATTTCTCTTACATTAAATTTTCAACGTCTGCATCAGTTACTGTAGTTTCCAGTCAGGGGGCAGGATTCCAGACCAGATTCATGATAGAAAATACATTTTATCAAAATTAGGTCCTTCTGATCATGGAAATATGTTCAATATCACCTAGGAAAATGCTTCGTGTTTGGGAAACAATCCTTGGGAACAGGTTTTAGCAGCTTTTGTTTTTATTTGTAGGAAGATAAAAAGGATCTCTACAGTCTAAGAAGTTCCAGCCCTGCTATTGGATTGTTGAACAGTTTGCTACTAGACGTCAACCCTTCAAAATCCAAATACCTGTCATGAAGTCCAGTGAGACACCTCGAGGTATTGAGATGGACCAGAAGGTGCGTAAATCAACAGTATCCATCTCAGCTGAGAGTTTGGGGCCAGACGAAAAGTGGTTGACAATATTTTTTTTAAGGGATCTGTTGAACAATTCCAGCCTTTAGCAAATTATCTCACTAGATCTTCAAAGCAGCACTGAACATCTACAAAATGCTTCAGCTGGATGAATTGAGGAACAGCCGGTGGGAATTAAAATGAACATTCCTCTCTTGACTGGTCAGTGATAACAGGAATAAGAAACATTCCACTACACAGTGGAGGTCTGCTGACAGTCAGGATTTTAAGACATTCATGTCAATTTACATGGGCAGGAAGATGATCAGTAAAAGATTTCTTCTTGTCATTTATTTCTGTACCAGAGACAAGAAGCTGCGTCTGAAGGAGAATAAAGAAGACATTAAACTATGATTTAGAGATCATTGATCTTTCAAATAATACTGTGAGCTTCATCAAAGTCCCTATCATCTGAAGGTTGTGTCCTTGACCCTTTTGTTAGTCCAGGGAACACGGGATAGAGATGCCATTCTGACTTATACGAGCCCTCCATTGTAATGAAGTATATCAAACGTTTTGAAATGGTTCAAGTCCCATTATCACCGACAAGTTGTTATTTATTCCAATCATCACAAAGATTTTGTAAACTCAATCCATATCTATCACTATTTGCCCATTAACAGTCACACAAAATGTGTGAACCAAAGGAGGAATCAAAACATCAGCAGCAGTTTTAAAAACTGACTTCAGCTTAGTAAAAAGTTTCTGACGCCCGAGTAATTATCAGTCATCCTGTTTTATTACAGTTTTCTTCAAACATCTACAGACACCAACCAGGTAGACTAAGTAGACAGGTATTTATTTTCTGGAGTTTACAGCTGATACATAAGAAAGTCTCCATGAAAACATTATAGGGGTCAAGGGTCCTGAATAAAGATGAGCGGATAACATCACAGCAGCCGGGCGAGGTTACAAGTCGTCTGCCCTCTCTCTCTCGGCCAGTTATCAGGAGAAACTGCTGGTTACCTGTGTTGACTGGAGAAGGCTCTAAAAATAGAAAACATCCAGGTTTCTTAATTCTGAAAAAGTCAGTGAAAACAATACAATAGTTTTAGGTTCCCCAGTACAACCTTCTAAAGGTGAATATCTGACAGTTATAGTTGCTGTACCTGAAAGCACTGAACAGCTGATCTCCATTCTAGGATAAAAACAAAGGAAACGGGGCTGTTGTGTCATATGAAGGTTCTTCGGTATCCATGACGACGTCACTTGTTTAGACAAAGGGAAAGTAATTTTCAGAGAAGGGGACGAGACTGTTCACAGAGGGGCGTTAAGGGATTTGTTGTTTTTTACCTTTCAGGTTAAATAGCTCGTTTCTAAGGGCAGCAATCATCAGTGACGTCACTGATATCGATTACAGGCTGATTGGAGTGATTCCATCTGCTCTGTTCACTGCTGGATCTGGATCTCAAACCGGGAAGAGATTTGTAGAAAATTCTGCCCAACTTCAGAATGAAGGTGAGAAACCACCAACAGAATAGGATCAGACATGAATCCTTTAGGGGCCGACAAACCCCTCCGGTGGGAGAGGGTTAATGGGCGGTAAACTATCGATTCCCGTTCGTTTCGATACCAAATCCGTTGTCACTTTTTGAAGAAACCAAATCTCCTGGTCCCGGTCAGAAGATGATGTGGGAGTGAAGACCGTCCTCGTTAGTCCACCTGTCGACAGGTAGACAGACTTCCCTCCTCGCCGATAAATATCAGCGGACATTTGTACAGAGGTAGGGAAATAAAGGGGAATTTAAGGAATTCATTATCCTCCCTCGTTTGTCGTGACGACCGTCTCCATGGTGACCTACCGATGTCCGAATTTTAAAGGAATCGGAGACAGACGGGGAAAGAGGAAGAACAGACGATTTCTAACAGTTCAGGGAAACATCAACAGAGATGAGGAGACAGAGAAAGTCCATCCTCCACTATTATTATTATTATTATTATTGCTGAAGTAACTGAATATAAATTAAATTCCTCAAATGTCAGCCATTAAAATAAGAGATAAAAAGGACAGGTAGATAAACTGTTTACCTGAGATGCTGATTAGTTCTCACCTGTCAGTCCTACACCCTGGTAACTGTCACCCCGCCCTCACCGCCGATGGCCAGTCGTCCGTTCTCATTTACACCGACACAGGACCAGGGTCCAGTCTCAGATGTCACACACTGTGTCCCTCAGTTGACCTCCAGGGGTCAGACGGTATAATCTGCTCCTCGATCCGTCGGTCCCCCGGTCCACCAGGTAGATCGTCCCGGCCCCGTCCACGGTGACACCCCGGGGGGACCAGACGGGTGTCGCCTTCACCTCGGTAGGAGAATTTTACTTCACCGCGGACATCAAACAAATCAGAGATTCCGTCCCCCGATCAGACACCAGGACGTCTCCCTCATCACCTGAGCGGCATAAATAACCAGGAGACCGGAGAATCCTCCTCCCCTCCTGACGAAGGTCAATAGAGGACAACAGCCGACCGTCCGGGGACACACTACATGAAGAACATCACCATCAGAACCGGGAGGAGTGAACAGATTAACCCTGTACCGCCCCTGGCACAGACTCCCCGGTATTTCCTGTCTGTCTCCACTCTCCTGTTAACCCTCATCTCCATGTGATCCACGAACACAAATCCCTCCTCCTCCACTCTCCTCCACACGACTTCTCTATCGCCACACTCTCCTACTCCCCACACACATCACTACTACGCCGGGGACGAACCCTACCTGACTCCCTCCAGACGAGAACTTCCTCAGTCCGTCAGCCCACAAACCACCACAGAGTCGTCAGGGAGAACGTGACGTCACGGACCCCTTTAACAGGAATCTCCGCGATCCTTGATGGCGGACATTTCTCCAGCCAGACCCTTAGACCGTCACCCTGAGGGGCTGATGCCGAGATGACCCCGGTCGCTCATCCATCCTCCCCTCCGTCACGGTCGGTTCCCCCTCACGTGACCGCTGAAGATTTCTCACCGCACTCGTGAATCCCTCGTTCGGACGGAAGTCGATGCGGACGGGCACCAGGGAGTCCCGGTAAGGGGTCCGCTGGTCTGGGGCCCGACTCCTCCTCACATCCTCCATCAGGTTAAGGACCTCCACGTCGTCCACACTGTCCATCACCTGGTCCAGCTTCTCCAGGCGGCCGGACAACCTGCCCAGCTCCTCCTCACACTGGTCAATCAGGTGGTCCAGTCTCCCCTGCTGCTCCCTGTGGACCCTGTCCACTTCATCCCGGGACCTCTGATCGAGCTGACGAATGAGGGCCTCCAGCTCCTCCTTCACAGCCCTCAGCTGGTCCACTGCCTGGTCAGCAGAGACGGTCAGCCCCTGTTTACACGCTCGTAGGTCACTGACCGCTGTCCTGACCTCTCATCCTCTTCACAAGATCCGTCCTCAGGAGCCACCCTCACGCCGCCTGGACTCGGCCGCTGCCTGTAGGGGCCGGACAGGGTCACAGGACTTGTGGTCCTCAAAGCAACACTGATAGCAGATGACCCGGCCACATGGGTCACAGAACAGCTCCAGTTTCTGTCCTGATGGACCCACAACAAGGGTCAGTGCTGACCCCGGCCATTGTGGCGGTGATCCTGAAGACCGAGGGGAAGTCGAGGGCCCAGCCCCTAACAGCGGCACCGGCTGGTGCGGTTTTGTTTCCCGCCTGCAGGACGGACAGGGAGGAGTGGAAATGGCCGCCGTGTGGACCCCGACCGCTCGGTGTCGATGTGTCGCTGGAGACAGGATCGGCAGAAGGAATGGAGACAGGGCAGAGTCTTAGGTTCCTGGAACTTCTCCAGGCAGAGAGGGCAGCAGCCGTCCATCGGTTATCTCAGGTGAGAAGAAGGAAATCGTCCACCTCCCTCCTCGATCAGGCGACGACATGACAGACAGACAGACAGCAGTCACGTGATCCTGGCTCGTGTCCACTGCTGATTGGCTGAATTCTTCTCTGACGTCACTTTCGCTTTCCCTTCTCCCGGTTTTTCCTGTACAGGTGATATAATCTGGGGACAGATGATCCATCGGGATCTTCCTTCCTCCCCGGAAGATTTTCTTTTCATAAACAGTCGGTCGGGGATCGATATCTGTTCACTGTTCATTGTTCTCCCCTACTTCGGGGTGTGTAAGGGAGATAACTGATATTGTTTTAACCAAATAAAGTTACTGAGAGATTTACGTGGTCTGAATAAATTTTAGATGAATTTTAACAAAAATAAATATTCTTAGGGGGGGAAGAGGAAGATCTGGATAATCTGGGATTACGATTATGTTCATCCTGTGAAGCTGTTATATCCCTGTATCATCACCATCATCATCATTATTATTTGTTGTTGTTGTAGGACAAGTGGTGTATCGATTACATGTAACAGAAGATCGATTACCCGCCCCGAGCTCCGCTGTTTTATGCCGATTGAGGGTCTGAATGTTATGATAAAATTACAATAAAGTGAACGAAAACAGGGGTCTGACGACCAGATGATGTGGGGCTGGAGCTGTTTTCACCCGGACCTTCCGGTGGCCGGATCTTATACTGAAGGGCCATTGTCTGGCTGAATAAAGTGTGATTAGGGAGAAATCAGGGCGTCAGACATCGATGGCCGTCAGGTTTGACCTGAATATTTGTTTAATTATTAACAGAATCACAGAAACATTGTGCTGTTTGTTTGTCCAGAACAGAGGATGTTGGTGTTTTGTTGGTGACAGTGAACCCTGGAAGAATACTGGCGGAGACCCGGGGAAATGATCCAGCGGCGGGATGATGATGATGATGATGCTGTGAGATCTATTCAGAGTGGCTTCTGTCTGTTGACAGGGACTCATGGGATAGCTGTATTTGGTGTCGCCGCCACTCTCCCGCAGAGCCAGCGACATGGGAGGTAACTCCAACATAAAAATTATACAAATGCTTCAAGTGGTGTATTTTAAAAATTTTACCCTGGTAGACCGACCGAGTTTGATTATCTTCCTATTTATATCATGCAGTAAAAAATTCTAATATATTAATTAACTTACCAACAAAGATAGAAATAACCAAATATATTAAATGCGCATTTTCTCAGCTGAACAAAGGCCCCGTGATGTTGTTTTGTTGGAGAGAAAGACTTTTATACATCACCAAGTCCAAATGGTGATGAACACCACCAACATTTTGAAAAGTAAATGAATGCACTGGTCGTGTAGAGAACATTGTAAACACACCTGTTCCACTATGGCACCAGCTGTATAAAGGTGTGGTCAGAATTTTGATAAATGGTGTTGGTGGTCATAGGCAGAAGTAAATCAGGGTGCACTGTGTTCACCTGCTCTCTCTACACTGACATCTCTCAGAATGGAGAAGCAAACTGCTGTCCGACTGTTTCAGTCAAGCGAGTGTCAGCTTTCACGCTGCTCACCCAAATGTATAATTTATAGTAAATGCCCACTTTTCAATCTTGTTCTCATTTGCACCCAAATAACAGCCATCTGCCCATAATATTTCAGGTATTGCGCTGTCCAACCATCAGAAAGTTATTCTAGCTCAGAACATCAGCTCACCGTTCTGTAGAATGCTACTCGCCGACTTGTGTTCAGTTTGCCTAGATTTAAGAAGTTAAAGCTGTCTACAGATCCCCACTGAACACCTTTCCTACTCAACCAGTGGCTCGGTCACTAGGTACAGCAAAACATGAACCACCTTTGACTTACAGACATGCTTTACATCATAGGTCCTGACCATTTCGTAAACATTTTTAAAAAATTCCTCTTATTATCTTATAATATGGTAAGCAGTATGTTTAAGAACTTAAACAACATAATTAAAAAATATGGTCACAACAACAAAAATACATTACAGATGCATACTTCACTCTATTAATTGGGCTGGAAGAGCGATTACTACTCTCTGTTTCAGATTATTCACAAGAATCAGCCATCACCATGGAGACTGTTATGACATTGTAACATCACCATGAATTATTATTGTCTTTTGGTCCACCATCCGATATCATATCGTGTGATGTATTGCACACTTTTATCTCTCTTGTCATTTATCGGTCAGTCCGTCACAAAAGGTCTGCAGCTGTGGTGACTACAACTGCAGGTGTAGCATCTGGACTAAATGCAGTTTTCATCTGAGGAAACTTTCAATTTTTAAAATAAAAACAGGAGTATTTTGTGATACTTTACATAAATTTCACACCGATGACTCGTCTCCAAATACCCAGCATGCCATGTACACTAAATGAATACACCTCAGTAAAACCTTTCTGGTGGTGAGCGGAAGTGAAAGATAGCCGACTCCCCTTGGTCAGTCACTCGCTGATCTGCATGGATTTTCTGTGATCCACTTTCCACAGGATTTTCAACTAAACTGTATTGAGTTATAACGAGAAGTCGGTGAACATCAGAGGGTGACATCTAGCTCGTGAATGTGTGAACATCAGGGGAGACATGCTCCCAGGCAGCAGCAAAATCTCAGCATCCTTGAGGAGGCACGACTATCAATAAGATGCACCATGTGTAACATTGGCGGAAGGAAAACAGCACAGATGCTTCCTTTATTAACCAACATTCCTGGTCTGTGATGAGGTTTCCAGGTGCCCAGGTCTAGGATGGTTTGCTAACTGCTGGTAAACCAAATTCACTTCATGCACAAAATGATCAAATCATTTTTGAAAAATTTTCTGATGACATCCTGGCATTTTTGCTATTCTTATGTGTCTTTGGCAATTCTTAACATTCTTAAAAGTGTGAGAATGATCACTTGCTGATAAATAAAGGTCTACATTTATATCCTGCATCATTTCCCCACACATGCACCACTACCACGATCTTTGGTTTCTCGTATGTAGCAGCTCTAGTATTGTTTGTGGAAAGCACCGTCAGTGTAGTCCAGTTACATCTGCATTGAATGTTTGCTCAGCAGTCAGCAGAACCCTTTACTTAAAACGGCAAGCTTACGAATACCACATCTGTCTTTAGATTGGTTAAACCACCTAATGGAGAATTTGTGTGGTCCAGAAGTGGCTTGATCTCACTGTGCTGCTGTTGGAACCATTCCATCAGAATTTTTGTTAATTGTTAGAAACTAACTACCTGTAAAAGTTCATTTTATCTGTACTCCTGGGATATTAACTCGTGGATTGTAGTAGTTCTGATGCCATGATCACGAACAAACTTGGTTGTTACCTCAATCGCATGCAGATGTAAAATGTCTTGTTTATTGTTAAATGAATTCGCTTCTTTGGAATATGCAATGGTGGAGGAGAAGATATGGAATCTAATGTTTTTGTTTTTTTGGATGCCATTGGTGATATAGAGGTGCAGCTAATGAACTCAAAATTAGTGCAATGGACTGAAGACACTAACTGAACCTGTTTGACAAGGAGAGAGACAGTTCCATCTTGTGGTTGATAATATTAAATTACATTTTAATTACTCTGCAAGATTCTTTTCAGTGATGGTATATAATGTTTGTGTCTATGTATATCAAAATAGAGCAAACTAATTTTTTTCTGCATCAGTTGTCTAATCTGATGTTACTTAAATTATGGTACCACTCTCTTGTCCCCTATTCATTTTTTTATTGAAACAATTTCTGCTTGGTTTCAAACTGTACATATTGCATTTTACTTACTTAATTTTTTAAGGTCTTGAGAACCAAAAACAGTAGGGAAAAACTGATATTTGTTTGCAAAAATTGGAAAACTAATAAAAGTACTTTTGTTTAAAGGTGAGTTTGAAGCTTCATCGAAGACTGTCGCATAGTAGGAGGAAATGTTTGTGATTCCTGTCTGGCCGTGTGGCGTTGTAATGCTTTTTGTCAGGTTTTAAGGAAACCACAGGACTAGGATGTGATATGACTTGGTTAATTAAAGATCTGAGGTTTTAATCAGGGAAGTTTAAAATGTGAATTGCACGACACCTTACAGAAATCCTACTTCCTCAATAGAGAGCATTCAATACATTTTCATGTCTCTGAAAAATTATAAGAAGTTTATTTGTAGCAGATGGCAGAAGAAAAAAAACCAATGCTGCTGCACAGTTGTGGACAGATTAAGAACGGTAATCTGTACATTCAGAGGTATTTCTGAACATTTGTTTCATTACTTTCACAATGCAAGTTAAAGAATGAGGTTCATAGAAACCGAGGAAAATTTCAACATTTTACTTAAAGATTATGAAATATGAAACCATAAAAACACGGTCTTAAGTTCTAGGACCCCAATTTTATGCAAAAACAGTTCTTTACACTGATAATTTGGATGTTCCCCATTATTTACATACCCAACCATTGTCGCTGCTGTAAAATGGGCTCCTGAGATAGGTGGATTTGCAGTAGTCACAATACGTCCTGTCTTAGGTAGAGCGTGGTCCCAGCCAGTGTCTACATTGTAGTGATGCTGATCTTCTGCTGCCTCTGTGTGTGTGTGCGTGTGTGTGTGTGTGTGGTGTGCTTCATCAAATTTCTCTCTAACAAAGAAAGTCTGGCCACTGCGCCTTTCTGTCACATTCACTGCAGCAGACGATCTGGTCCCACCCCCAAAGAGTTCCTTTTAAGTGTCACAACTGCCCGCTGTCTTTTGCATGCAATTTATTATCCTGCATTAATGAGAGCCGTTTCTGATATGCTTTGCCCGGTCTGACACGTGTCTTGGCGGGCCTCCTGTATGATGTAGCCTGGTGGTTCCTACAGGTGAGGCAAACCTTTGGTAATTCACGAGAAAAGATAGAGCACCTTTTTCACCTTGTTGGTTTGGTTTAGTTACTGATAGGATGAGGGGAAATGCTCAGACCAATCCTCTGCTTTGTCAGATTCTGACTCTGATTCACAAGATGATTGCAGCCTGTGTAGGGTAGGAATCTGGATCACTGCCATCAGCAAACATCTGGCATCCTGAATCTTTGGATGTGGAGACAGCATTCTCTCATCTTACATTGTCCAGTCAGTCTACAGCTGTTAATTAGTGGTTCTGGAGAAGATATATCTGTTGGTCCTAATACTGCATTGTAAAATAGCTGTCCTATTTGGTGTAATTTGTAGTTTCATGCTTAACTGATGATAGGGGGAGGTGTGGTGCAGGTCAGTCGTGGTCTTCATCTGCATTTGAACTGTGGCTGCTTGAAGCTGTGTACAAGACCTCTGAAAACAGAATTTAACAGGAACCGTTTATAAGATCTGTGGCTGTTCTCGGCCAGAAACGCTACTACTGCACATCCATTCTCTCTGAATTGGTGCAAAATCTTGTTAACAATGGGAAATTAGGTTCGTTGGGAAAGGTTTTGTGCTTTCAAAGGTGGGCAGTTTAATTATGATGACCGGCAGGTGGTCGCTGTACTGCTGACATCTGTAATTACCTTGCCCACCAATCAAAAATTCTAGCTCTCCATTGTTTATAATGTTACCGGTCCGAAGTGAAAGGGTGTAGGATTTTTTTTTGTGTTTCCTCTTTGTTCTGCTTGCGTAATGAGCTGTTTGAGTTATTACAAAAATAAACTAGGAAAGAAATGTTATTATTAAAATTATTTCGCATGTGTTCTTTAATATTTTATCTCTCTATACTAGAGTTGTTGACGAATGGAATAGAAAGAAGTTATAGGCTAATCTCTCTCTGTCAGTGATGTCAGCCAATAAGAAAGTTGACCGTCTGCCCTTAAAATGTTTAAAAAACGTTTTCTTTCTTTGATTTTCTGTATCGATGGAAATGTCAACCATATTTCTTTTGTATCACGAGTTACCTAAACAAATTCTGTGGTGTGGTGTGTTCTTTCTATCACAAGAATAAACTGGGGGATTGATTTCTGGCCTCACCTAGTATTTGCTGATAATGATTTTAGGTGAACTGAATTTTTCAGATAAAATGCTTTAAAAGTTAACAAAAAACTACTTTAGTACATTCCTCCTCTGTGCAATCAACTTCATTATGTGTGCAAGCAAGAATTTTAAAAGCACATCTCCCATTTACAAGTGGCTTAGCTAGAGAAGGCTGAACAACAGATACAGATGTGCAATAATATGATGTATTACCATTCTTAGGTGTTTTCTTTGAACTGAGCATTATGTGACATGGACTCGTGGGTCTCGAAACTAGGTTCTGCTCACCATCAGCATTTCGGCTGCCCGAGTTCTGAGATGGAATCATCAAGGATGGTAAATAAATAGATGGCACCAACCCTGGAGGTATTTGTATTCCTGCTCATGAAAGGCTAGAAATTTTAAAAATCAATCAGCCTAAACTTGTAGAAATTCTGGTGAATTACCATTTAGCTGTCCTACAATCTGTTTACTCACATTCCAAATGTAAAAAATCCTACACCTCTTATTTGATTTTTTTTCTAGAAGAAACTCATTTCTTGAGGATGTAGTTTATCTGCTGATAAATGTTTGTCCGGTGACATGTCCACGTGTCATGATAGTGAGTCATTCAAATGATTATCAGAACCTTTGTGCTGGTAGATAACTGTTCATGCAGGTAAGATGTACTGCTATATTGAACTTAACTCAGGGATTTACTTATAGGTGATATTGAAAAAAATCTGGAATGATGACTGAAAATTTGAAAGGATTATCAGAAGCACGTCTGGTAGCTCTTCAGTTCCTTGCTTTTAATCTGCAGTTGTACTGGAAATTCTATCGCCTTTGCAGTTTTACACCAAATTAAAAAGATAACATCAACATCACCCTACCTGTTCCTCTCAGTCTTAGTTGTAACTGACACATGGTTCTAATCACAGGCCTAAGCTGCTACTGGACTCTGAACATGTTTGACTATGACATATGCACAATATCAGATGCTGGGTGTAAACTTTCCTTCTTTGTTTTATATCTCAGCAAGCAGTTTTCCTCTTGGATACTTGTGACAGCCACCATAGAAAGATGCTACATGGTTTGTAAGCCACTGACCGCTAGACAGATTTGTACAAAGTCAAGAGCAAAGATACAGATGGTCATTATGTTCATCATTCTAGTTGGGGTAAATGTTCATTTCTTAAAACAAATGGATTACACATTGGTGAAGATAATACAACAGACTGCACCTCGCTCAACGATGAATATGTTTTTGTGTGGATTGATTTTTTAGTCTTATCTCTCATCCCTCTCACTGTAATGCTCATTTGTAACGTTATCGTCATAGCACAAATGAAAAATTGGGTTAATATCCGAAGAAACTTAACTCAGGAGACAAATCGTCAAAGTGTAAAAAACAAACTAAATATCCGACCACAGTATCTAAGCAGCATGACTCGAGTAATCATGCTGCTAAACGTTTTCTTTGCCATCACATCTGTACCCATCTCTGTTTATTTCATCGTAGAGACCTATTTCACACACTCATGTATTGGTTACTCAGAGAGTACAATGAAGCTAGTATGGACCCTGTGTTACCTCTTACGGTATTTCCATTCTGCAGTCAATATCCTTCTTTACTCTGCTCGAGGGAAACTCTTCCTCCGGGAGTTGGAAAGAATGTTTTGCAAAGTAAACAGTAAGTTAATAGTCTTTTCTTTTTATTATAAAATAAACTGCCCACAAAGTTGAAGCTAAAATAAATATACAATATGCATAGTTCTGTGTCTCATGATGTATGGGTATTAGCTAATTAGAAAATTATGGAAATTGAATAAGCTGACTTAATTGACTAGATTTGAAAAATGTTTAACTTTCACAGATTAAAACTCCACCTGGAGCAATCTGTGTATATTTTAATAACTCTTTTCCTTGATAGCTTATATAGACCATGTTAACTTGTTCTATGGATAGTAGTTACAATCTAAATAAATGGATTAATAATGTGCTTAGCATCATAAAAAGATGTCTTTAGTATGACTGACTTTTAGACACAGAAAACTCATTTGTCTTTGTTCTAACCATACAGTATAAATGATGCTGTAAAATACAAAATTTCTTTCCATTCTCTTGTCGCCAGTAATGATGTTCAGTCATTACTTTTACTTTCGAAAATTTAAATTGCATATGTTGATCAGACCTAAAATATAGGACATTCATTCACTTAGGTTCAGAATCTGATGAAAATTTATCAGGTGATATGAAAATGTCTTTAAAGTTTCTGGATTTAAGAAACACTGATGAGATCTACTTTTGCCGACGGGAAATCAGAAAATTGAAATGCATCACTGACATCATAATCACTAAAAAGCTGACTGTATCAGGTAAAACAATTTAAAATACTGGGTGGCAATAAATTCAAAATACTACAGAACTTGGATTATCTTTAATGGACTTGACCCCATTTGAATTGAACATTTTTGCATAATTTATGGTACCTTCACCACTCAGTAACCATATGATCATGGATTCCTTTAGCACTACAGCCTTCTTTGTGCAAAACCTCGGGAAAATCCATATTCTGAAATCGATAAACAGTATTTGTATACAGACGAGGCAGGAGCAATAGGTATGTATTCGACTTATTAAGCGGCTTATTCTTAAAACTGGAACACTAGAGAAATTGGTTTTTCATACACAGAAAAGGATTTTATGAAACTGATTCCATAATTTAATATTTTTTCTCGTCTGAAGCTGACCATTCGTAAGATAAGAATGCACACTCAAGTTGGTGGGTTAATGGTGGCCTGGAACAAGGTCCTCTGTCGCACCGGGTTTGGTGCGATGTCAACTAGCTGAAGTATCTCAATAAAAATCACAATCACCAAAAATAAAACATGGAATAAATATCATTTTAATATACTTGATTAAACAATGCCACAAGAGGTCCTCAGAACTCACATCTTGGATTCTGAACTGTTTAGCAAACACCAGAGTAAAGTCAATTTGGGTAATCATGGGTTTTATCTGAAAAAATGTGACAGTCCTCTGGTTTAAAAGCCAGGTTCCAGCTGTTGCTTTGATTAAAAGGTGGATTAAGGCCCACATCCTTTCATCAGTTCAGCTTTCAACCAACAGTCTTGTACTTGCTTACCATATAACTAGAATAACCGTTTGGTATCCTAGAAAGTGTCTATTTCTGTCAAGTTACTGCAGAAGTGCCTGGCATTAAACGTCCGCATAGCAACCTCCTGGAAAGCAAGCATCTGTTTCAGAGAAATGGGAATAAGAGAGTTTGAGAAGGCAAAATAGGGATCTATCTTGTCGAATCACAAGTAGGTAGCATTTTCCATAAATAACAAGATGTCCAAAAACGCTACATCAGAGAACATTCATGAAGCGAGAGAGTAGCAAATTTGGCCCTTCAGAATTTTGATTTATACATGATTTTAAATTTGATGATTAAAATACACAGTTGGGCTTATTGAGTCGTATTTTAAACTGTATTTCTGTATTATCTTATTATCATCCATGAAAATGAAGCGTGACAACTACAAAAGACTGAAAACAATATCTCATTACCAGAGATCATTCCATGTTCTGCAGTAGTTTTTGGCACTGGCTCCTTGAGCAGCTCGCTCGCAAATTTTAAGCTCTGATGCCTTAATTGGTGGGAGTTTGGGACAGCATTTCTCCTGATCTTTTTATCTTCGAAGACCAACTCTTGGCGTTCTATAATGGAGAAACTGGGTAATCGGTCCATATGTGCATTAATTTACTACTATTGTGGGAAACCTAAATAATAATGCTTATTCACACACCTTGTAGATTCTTTCAGACTGCTGAAAACATGCTGCTGCTGGAAGGCATCTTCAGCTTTCTTATCAGTCTACTCTGGATAATTTTTCTCCATTAGTCCCCTACACAGCTGGTCATGATAATCGGTCAGTGCAAGTCATCACTGTTATTGTTAAAGCCATTTCACTCCTGTTTTTTGTTTAATATTTTAAAATCCTATTCAAAGGTTACACACATATATGTTGAAAAGTTAATTTTAATAATCTGCTTTCAACAATGAATCAAATTTTCTATTTGATTGAAGCTCAGCTTCTAGAACAGGCCCATGACTGTGGGTGAAACTACTAGCAAACTAATTATGAAGCAACTTAACTATTTTCTTGGAAATATTTAAAGGACCACACCCCCAAAAACATTGTCTACTAAATGACCTTCATAATGTTTCTTAGTAGCAGAAGTTTAATTATATATGCACTTCTAGATATATGGTATCCCAGCCTTCCCTAATCTTATGCTTTACTGAATGTTTATTTATTTTTTAATGATAAGATATTAGTGAATGTCTGCCAGTTACCATCAATATCACTGTTGTCTGGTAAGTATTTCATGCACCAACACTTTAATTTGTTTTCAACTTCTGATATTTGCTTCAAATACACAAGAGCATGTTCATTACCCTGACCAACATTCCAGGTCTACCAGGATGTAGTGAATCAATGACCTTATTCAATGAAAAGAATTTGTAGGGCCACCAGTAGGATGTAAACACCTACACAAGGTGGTATCAAAGGCTCAGCTATCTGTTCATCTGATACATTTGTTTCTTTGTTCACTTCTTAGTCCTATCAAAAACCAAGTAAAAGGCTTCACACAGTCAGAATACAAAAGAAGACTGCCTGTGGACATTGATTTATTTACAGGCAGGGAGATCTGGTACAACATCTTTCTTTTAAAAGCTGATACAATAGAAGATTCCTTTGTGGACTTTACTGGTTTTGTAAAAATGATTGGAAATGTGAGCATCATGGACAACACTGTACAAACTGAAGATTCCATTAAAGTAGCCACAAGATATCTCTGGAGGCAGTGGCGGATTAACCTAGTAGCAAAAGTAGCATATGCTAGGGGCCCCACATTTTTGGGGGCCCTAGCAACATTGGCAATAAGGATTTGATACATTTTGATTTTGATAGAAGCAGGGAGCATGGTGGACCTCAGCATTACTGAACAGTGAACACCCCTTTGCTATGTGGTGGATTAATCCTATATTATATAGATATATATTTTAACTACTAAAATAGAGCTTATATATTAAAAAAGAAGAAAATTTTTTTCAATCAATAACAAGGTTTAACAGTTTGCCTTTATTATAATTAATATTCATTCTCACAAAAAGAAGCTTATTAAGTGAAAATTCCTCAAAAATATTAAATGAATAAAATCTATATCTCCAAAACCATATACATATGTGTCTTGTATTTCATTAATATTATCCATAAGGGCTTAAGAAAGATACAGACATACATGAAAAAGTTGTAAAGTTTTTAGCAGAACGAGGCCTTTCATTTCGTGGTACTGATGAAACTGTTAGCTCTCCTCACAATGGAAATTACTTGGGGTTGTTAGAATTACTGGCCGAGTTTAACCCTTTTCTGGCAGAGCATATAAATACTCATGCAAACAAAGGAAGGGGACATAAATCATACCTATCTAAAACAATATGTGAGGAATTCATCAATATGATTGGATCCAGCATACTGGATCACATTATCAGTGAAGTGAAGAATAAAGTAGTATTCTGTTTCATTGGATTCTACTCCAGATATATCTCATGTGGACCAGCTGACTTTGACTGTGCGCTATGTTTTGCCATCTGGACCGGTTGAAAAAGTTGTGAAGTTTTTGGATATGGAAGGTCATAGTGCTGAACAGCTCACTCAAAGTTTACTTGACTTTTTAAAGGAAAACGACATTGATATAAAAGACTGCCGTGGTCAAAGTTATGACAATGCCAGCAACATGAGTGGCAAGTATAGTGGCGTACAAGCAAAATTAAAGAGCTGAATGAGTTTGCTGATTACATTCCATGTTTTGCACATTCACTAAATTTGGTTGGAAAATTTGCTGCTGAATGTTGTCAAGAAGCATTCATTTTCTTTCAATTTGTAGAAAGCCTGTACACATTTTTTTCTGCTTCTACTTATATTGGGATCTCCTTTCTGCTGCATTATCTGGTGGTGGTGCTCATTTGCCCATTGTGAAAAGAATGTCAGATACCAGGTGGTCAGCTTGTGCAGATGCAACAAAGCACTTTTACACAGCTTTTCTGCAATAAAACTAGTCTTGGATGACATTTCAAATAACAATGATCAGAAGGCAGAGTGCCGACAACAGGCTCGTGGACTACGTTCAACCATGATGAAGTTGGAAACAGGAATAATGGTCATATTGTGGGATCAAGTATTACAGCGTTTTCAAATGACCAGTGCTTCTTTACAATCTTCTGGCCAAGACTTGAACACAGCTTGTGCACTCTATGAATCCTTGCATGGATATATTCAAGCTATGCGGTCTACTTTTTCTGACATTGAGCAAAAAGCCAAGGATCTGACTGAGTGTGAAGATTATCAACAACAAACTCACAGAGAACGCAAGCGAAATCACAAGTACGATGATTTCAGTGGTTCCATCACTTGATCCACTCGTTGAATCTCAAACACCTTCTCAGAAGTTTAAAACCCAAACATTTCTTGTTATTATTGACAGCTTGCTTTCTGCCTTGTCAAAACCAGAAAGCTTATCAAAAGTTGAATGGTGTATTTGGATTCCTTCATCAGTTACAGTCATTTACTCCTGAAGAGATTGTAAAGAGGTCATCAAATCTTATCTAATCATATCCGGAAGATCTGGAAGAAAGTCTTGGTGAAGAATTTGTGCAGTTCACTGAACTGTTGAAAACTGATCTTGCTTCTCATATTGGAGCCAAACAAGACCTTGTAGAGTTACAGTTGTACCATTTGATAACTGACAATTCTTTAGAATCTTGTTTTCCAAATGTAGAAAATGCATTGAGCATCTATTTGTCACTTATGAGTACCAACTGCAGTGGAGATTCTCATTTTCAAAACTGGAAAGGATTAAAGATGGACCAAGGAGCACCGTGGGTGGAAACAGAGCGAACAATCACATCTAATGAGCACTGAACAGAACTTCTCTGCGTGAAATAGACATTTCCAGTATCAGCAACAAACTTACTCAGGATAAATGTAGAAAGTGTAACTTTTAAATCGTAGTTTTGTTACTTTTTGACAAAATCGAATTACTTTATATGCAAATAAAATAATTTATGTTTTAAATTTAGGGGCCCCTTTATGACATATGCTACAGGCCCGGCACTAGCTTAATCCGGCCCTGTCTGGAGGGAGCTGGTCCCGCTCTTACTCTTTCCATGAACTGGGAATTGTATTTCCTTTGAGGTTTTACTCCGGATAATCGAAAGTTCCCCATCACCCCCGACCCTCTCCGTGCTGGAGCAGGGTAGGCCACCGGTCGGAAGATGCAGACGACATTCCTCTGATACTCAACAAAGTTTACGTCCCGCCTCCCTGTGGCCCCGATGTCTGCCCCCTGTTGTCCTTAGATTCGAGTGTCAATGACTTTCCGGACCGACCGCTGACACAGCCAGGACCGGCACCGTCCACACACACCGCCCCGGTAGCACGGTCCGCCATTGCTCGCCCCTCAACAGGTCCACCAGACCGACACCTGACCCGTGTTCACACCCGGCCGGCTCAGCAGACGTCGCCATCTCCGCCATTTGCTGGCCAAACACCCGGCACAACTAACCGAATAATAAAAACCATTATTATTATTAATATTATTATTCCGCTAATATATTCGTAATTAAACAGATGGTCCTCCATTCATCAAGCATTTCAAGGAATTCAAGGAGCTGGTTCACCGAGGATGACGAATTACAGCCGTTTGTCTTGTAGAGGTAAACATCGTCTCTCGTGGACTCGAGCAGCTAAAAGTTGCTATGGAAACTGGAAGTTGAGAAAACTGCGGGCGGCCGGACTTAGTCGGCTGATCTAAGGAATTATACGTGGATTAAACGAATTATGGTGGATGGATGTCGGTCTAGCTTTCCCGCCATCCTCTGCTCTCTCTCTCTCTCTGGTACTGCGCAGACCGACCGCCCAGAAGAGAGCGGGATCCCAGCGGCCGGCTGATGTCGCCTCAAAGTACCCGCCACCTCCTTGGATAGTCGATCTCCAAATAGACCGGGAGTCCGCTGACACTCATCAGCATCTAAACTCTAAGATTCCCCATCCCCGTTTTTAACCATTATCAAAAATGTCGCGACACATCATCGGGTTATGGAAAAACATCAAAAATGGTGAGAAAGGGAAGTTGCGAGGTTATTTTCTGGGAATAGAATCGGGTGGCGTCGTTCTCGCCTGTGCTTTGGTCCAGAGTAGAGCTATGACAGCAGCAGAGTCATCTTCTTTAACCGCCCGTCTACATCGTCAACCATCATCGGTGCATCCCGAATTTTAGCCACAGCATCTTTCGTTGTTAGAAAAGCCTTCGGAGAGACCTTCGGCCACTGCACGAAGCTTTCTCTCTCCAGTGAATGGTCCCCCCGACTTTGGTGGAGTTTACGAGTCTTCAGAGTTTAACTATAGGCCCCCTTTTTTCGAGAGGGAGAGACAGATGTTTTTCTGTGTATTCGGCTGATAAGGATGATCCTGCAGCAATACTTTCGCGACATAAGTCACCACAAGAACAAGATTTCGTTCACCTTCTTGTGCAAAAA
>JACATO010002559.1:0-12215 GCA_018389105.1 Nautilus pompilius
ATATATGTATATATATATATAGTGCTCATCACTGCGATGGTATCTGGAGCTGGATTCATTTAAACATCTCCAGCAATTCAACAAATGAAGTCTAATTATCTTAAGGTATAAAAATAGGGGGCCTTAGTTCTTCGTGGGGGAAATAACTTCCCTGATAGAACTAAATTGCATTAATTCGCCGAAAGACGGGTAATGAAAACAAGTTCGTTTTCTTTTTTCTTTCTTCATTATCTCAACAGTTATTTTCCCGAAATCTTTCCTCTCTAGCATCTTCTCGGTCGATCTTTCTCCGAACCGAGGAGAGCTGGCCCGAGCCTCCTCCTCCCACCTCCGACCGGGTAAAATGCCGGCCAGCTGAGACTGAAAAGTAGTTCTTCTCCGTATATATTTATATATATATTTAGCCGCTTCAGAAATATCCGAGCGCCTGACGCTTAATTTAGTTCTTACTCGCTCGAAACCTCCGACTGTCGATTTTTTTTCGTCTTAAGCTCAGAGACGGTCACGGGTTTGTCTATCTGCTTTTGTCTGCTTTTCTATTTTTTTTTTTTTGTATAATTGTAAATCGTCATCAGCACCACGTATTTACTATTTATTCTCATTTAAAACACAGTCACAGACAGACAAAAAGACAGCAAGCAGGCTCAGCAGATAGACAGACAGACAGAGAGAGAGAGAGACAGACAGAACAGACACAGGCTCTCAGCAGATAGACAGACAGACAGAGAGAGACAGACAGACAGACAGAGAGAGAGAGAGAGAGACAGACAGACAGAGAGAGACAGAGAGAGAGAGACAGACAGACACAGACAAAGAGAGAGAGAGAGAAACAGACAGACAGAGAGAGACAGAGAGAGAGAAGGACAGACAGAGACAGAGAGAGACAGAGAGAGAGAGAGAGAGAGAGACAGACAGACAGACAGAGACAAGAGAGAGAGACAGACAGACAGACAGAGAGAGACAGAGAGAGAGAGAGACAGACAGACACAGACAGAGAGAGAGAGAGAGAAACAGACAACAGAGAGAGACAGAGAGAGAGACAGACAGACAGAGAGAGACAGAGAGAGAGAGACAGACAGACACAGACAGAGAGACAATACACACAGACAGAGAGACAGACACATACGCTCAGACAATAGACAGACAGACAGACACAAATATGTATATATATATATATATATATATATATTGCTATCTTTGCATATACTAGAAATCAACAAAACAGTAAACAAAGGGCCCCTATCCTATCAGAACCAGGAAGTCGTTCCTCTTGACGACGGACGAACATTTTGTCTGAAATGTCTTTTCGCACGAAGTTACGCCCCTAAACCCTAACCCCTAACCCCTCTCTTTTTCCCGGTTTGCGCTGCCTTTGTCTTTTCTTTTTTTTTTTCAGAAAAAAAAAAAGGGGGGTTTTACGGGATTATCGGTTTACGACATCTGAACCGATCGACAGGGGAGGGGAGACAGACCCGTTGGTAGGTTGGCGGGGGATGGGGTGGAGAGGAGAAAAGTTCGGTTCTGGCTGACCAGACTAAACGGAGCCCCTAATCAGAATGTCGGGGACCGGTCTTCTCCTTGTCAAAACACGGTTCCCGTGTCAGAGAATAACCGAGGATGACGTTTTTCTTGGAGCCACAGCTCGCGCGCATCGGCGAAGAGAGAAACTTGATTTGGAGGAAAGACACTAAAACCCAAACTAGGAAAGCGAAAAAAAAAAAAAAAAGCACAAAAAATGACTTTACTATTATATTATTATTATTATTATTATTATTATTATTACTATTATTATTATTATTAAAGTTCTGTTTTCCTATTAACCAGCTTTGTATACATGGTATCGAACCTCTTTAGCGCTCCACAGAGAGAGAGAGAGAGATGAAACTCTATTCCAGAGAAATAGCAGAGTTAACCCTGACATCTGTAGAATCCGCGTCCAATAGAAGAAACTAAGGCTGGACTTTTTCACACACACACACCCCCCTTCTCTTATTCTCTCCCTCATCTCGCTTCTTCTGCTCCGTTTCGAGGATGGTTCCGCAGTCAGGCCGGCCAAATTCTCACGGTATTGTTCCAGCTACGTTGAAACTCCTTGTTTCCAACCGTTGCGGCAGGAATTTTTATTCCAACAACGTGCCCGGCCAGATCCCTTACTTTGGATCAGCGGTTCTTAGCCTTTATTGGAGCCCGTACCCCTTATCACAAAAAACATGCGTAGAACAGTCCTTTGGACTTAAGATGAGGAATCAAAGAGAAGAAGAAGAAATTTATTTAGGCATAAAACATAATATCTAAAAATGGATAAACCTAAAAGAAATAGATCTATACGTGTTAATTTTGCAGTGAGATGACAAATATATATACACAATTAACATTAATAAGACGCGGTCCTATGATTAGTATAGTACAGACAGCGGTTCGGCCGGCATGTCTCGCACCCTCAGGTGGTGCGTGAACCACCCCAGGTTAAGTAAAAAAAAAAAAAAAACATGCTTCAGATGGAGAATAGCCCTAACCCCGGACCCTAACCTCTGTCTAACTCGCCAGGCGGTCGGTCATCGGGTAAACTGCGGCGAATGCCACGTGACCAGAGCAATTTCAATTCTGCCCTGGTAATTAATTATTCCCGTTCGCTTCGCGAGGGGGAGGGGGCGGCGGCGCTTAGGCCGAGTTAATGCGTCGAAGGTGAGAAGAAATCGGTTAAGTTTCGTTTGAAACAACGTCTGACATCGTCGCTCACAAAGAGAAAATACGCCATCTTTTAACTCTCTCTCTCTCTCTCTCTGTACTGACGTCATATCTTCTCTCTGTACTGACGTCGTATCTTCTCTCTGTACTGACGTCATATCTTCTCTTTGTACTGACGTCGTATCTTCTCTTTGTACTGACGTCGTATCTTCTCTCTGTACTGACGTCGTATCTTCTCTCTGTACTGACGTCATATCTTCTCTTTGTACTGACGTCGTATCTTCTCTTTGTACTGACGTCGTATCTTCTCTTTGTACTGACGTCATATCTCTCTCTATGTACTGACGTCATATCTTCTCTTTGTACTGACGTCGTATGTCTCTCTTTGTACTGACGTCGTATCTTCTCTTTGTACTGACGTCATATCTTCTCTTTGTACTGACGTCATATCTTCTCTTTGTACTGACGTCATATCTTCTCTTTGTACTGACGTCGTATCTTCTCTTTGTACTGACGTCATATCTTCTCTTTGTACTGACGTCGTATCTTCTCTTTGTACTGACGTCATATCTTCTCTTTGTACTGACGTCGTATCTTCTCTCTGTACTGACGTCATATCTTCTCTTTGTACTGACGTCGTATCTACTCTTTGTACTGACGTCGTATCTCTCTCTACTGACGTCATATCTTCTCTTTGTATTGACGTCGTAATATTTTCTCTCTCTCTCTCTCTCGCTCCCCCCCACCCCCCCACCCGTCTCCCACCCCCTAGGGGGCAGTCCGCACTAGCTAGCCTTGCACTCGTTTCGCCGGAAGAAAGTTTCCCGTTTTCAGCAAAATGACCCAACCCCACCCCCAACTTTTTTTTTTTTGTTTCCCTCCGCGGAATAATCTGAACTCTTGTCTCTCGTAACCGAGACACACTGGAGTAAATCGGCTGTTGGAGCGGACCGTTATTACAATAACGCGACAAATCGGGCGTCGAAGCGATGCCACGCTCCGACTTTCGTACCTCCTAAGTTCGCATCCGCCTGCGAGACTCGAACGATTAGAAAATAACAGAGTTTTAAATTAAAAAAAAAAAAACAAACAGGAAAATGTTGGGATTTTCTAGCATTTCGCGTATTTTACGAACGGTCGGCTGGTTAAAACCACCACGCAACTGACCTGTGAGAGTGTATACGGGCGGGCACTGCCGCATACCGCCGACCGAAGGGCGTCTCGTCTTACGTGGATATTTGAATACTAATACATTCTGACAGGTTTATTGATTTTTAATAAACAGATATTGCTTATGGCGAATATGGAAAGTGTTTATGTTGCGAAACTAGTCAGCGTTAAATTAACATTCAAGATAGAGATTGATATTAATATACTAGGGCACGGCGGGACGGAGGGAGAAAAATGTACTAAGGCACCACCTGGCGGAAAGAAACCGGAACTCAATAGCCTCGCACTCTCATCTTAAAAAACAAAACAAAACAAATTCGTTTTTTAAATTTATTTTCCTAAAAAGCAAATAATAATAATAATAATAATAATAAATAATAAATAATAATAATAATTATGCGTTATGCGAGACCGGGAAGCAAATATTTAGATAAAGAAGAAATGGCGGTGGGACGAAGTAGTTTGTACAATTATTTAAAAATTTATAATAAAGAATTTTAAAAATTATGGCAAAAATTATCATCTTACGAAAATGTGTTCCGGATATAAACAGAAGAGTATTTTTCTTTGTTATCTGAACAGATACGCTTGGCTGCAACTAAATGAATTGGGTCCAGCGTGTACGATAAGGATGATGCTGCACAGATATCGTCGTGCGCCATCTCTGACGGCATTCTTGGATCACCATCCCCTGATCCAATATAAGCTAGGGATAGTGGAATGCTTCTATTTTCTATCTTCGGTGCCGGCGAGGGAGGGAGGGAGGGAGAGAGAGGGTGGAGAGAGAGAGAGAGAGAGAGAGAGAGGAGAGAGAGATAGAGAGAGAGAGAGGAGATGTGGATTGAGATGGAGGTGGGGGAGAGAGAAGAGATGGAGAGAGAGGAGTGAGAGAGAGATGGAGATGAAGAGCTAGAAGATAGGAGAGAGAGATGGAGAGAGAGAGAGAGAGAGGAGAGAGCGAGAGATCGATCTAGACGAGCTCGGATAGGGATCGCTTGTATTGTAGCTATGAGTTGGGGAGAGAGAGAGATATGGATAGAGAGGAGAGATGTATCGAGCTCAGAGATATCTCTAGAGAGATCTCGCTCTCTCGATGTGTGTCTTGGAGATGGCTTGGGCGCGCGCGCGCGCCTTTCGCGCGCTCTCGTCTGCTCGTCGCCTTTCATGCTCTCCCTTTATCTTTCTAACCCTACCATTTCCCCCGTGCCTCCTACCTCTCTGTCTAACTTTCCTTTATAATCCCTTTCCCCCGTCGCCTCCCGAGCGCCCCCTCACTTTGTCCTATCTCCTCCCGTTCATCCTTCCTCCTACTTCTAAAAAAACCCACCCCCCCCGCCACCTCCATCTCCCCTCACTCCCATCGTCTAACCTTAATTCACCCCCCTTTATCAGTCCATTTTTTCCCATTTTTACTCCCAGAGACGTTCGGATGAAATCTGGCTTAGATACTCGTGACGAGGATGCTATTTTAACCAAATTTTACGTGAGACCTCCTAGTGTATGAATATATATATATATATAAGTTCTGGCTACTCTCGGATCTAACTTTCTACCCACATTCAACACAGTCCCGCAGGTGAAAAGCATTCACTTTCGTATCTCCCCCCTCAGTAGTCTTTTTTGTTTCGTCTGGATTAACTACTCTGGCAATTGCTGCTTCTGTCTCCTTCTGAGATGAGGGCTCACTCGGTTAATTAATGATTGTAGTAGGGGTCCTTTTCATTTACAAACCGCTGTGTTGTTAATGCCAAAACGATTTTACGGTGGGGGGGGTTTTCTTCTTCTTCTTCTTCTTCTTCTTCTTCTTCTTCTTCAAAATGACCCCAGTAAAAAAACTAGCTGAATATCTCTGTCGTCTTTCTTTCCCCCCTGTCTCTTATATATATGGCGGCGGGTGGTCCTGCGGTTACAGTGGTGCATTTTTTGTGGGAATCATCTAAGCATCATTTAGGGGTACAAAGGGGACGAATTAAAAAAAAAAAGAAGAAAACAGGGTTAGGTTTAATCTGGAGGATGATTAGGCTGTTTTTGGAATAACGTTTGACGCACGCTAATGTAATTCACGTAGTTTTTCCACGCAACGAATTCCTGTCTCAAAGCGCAGAAGATTTACTTCCTGCCACCATCGCCCGTGTTTATGTATTTCCAAGGGGGTCCCACACAGGCGACCGATTTGCGATTAAAAAATAAAAATAAATAATAATAATAATAAAATAATAATAATATCTGGTGTATCAAAAGAGCCGAAGGAGTGATCTGTGTGATCCATTCTGCTCATGCGCTCTGTTTACCTGTAAAGTCCGTGGTCAATGCGACACGCGAGAGGAAACGTTTTAGTTTTGAAAAGAGACACCTACCGGCCATTTCATGTGTCACACATCGTTCGCGGGATTTCAGACATACGGGCTTGTTATCGTCATCAGCGAATTATGACGATACTTTTTTTTTTTCCTTTAAAATTAATTTCTTTTATTCCCTTTATGGTGCTCGGCCTCAGTTTCGGTTCCCTGCCGTTCTACCACCACCAGGCCGCCACCTGTCTATGGCGAGTAACCTTAATCGGTCGTTTGTTGATGACGGCTGGCGGCGAGAACACCCACCTGTCTATGGCGACAGACCGGTTACGTCACCGGTGGGTTGCCTCCCCCTCCCCCAAGCGGTAAGGTTCGACAGTAGTTGATAGCGTCTGTTCCGTCCTGCCTTAAGACAACTACTCTGTTTGTTTGTTGTTGTTGTTTTTTTTTTTTAATTAATATTTTAAAAAAAAACTTAGGGTCCGAGGGTTGGCTACACGAGTTGTCTGTAGAGCTATCGGAAGGCGCAAGGTCTTTTTTTTTTTAAATGTTTTGAACAGCTTGGAAAAGAAAAAAAAAATATCTCGTGGATCCGATCTACTGTCTTTGATGTTTTTTCTCCCCAACCCCACCCCCAACAACTCCCGGTCCGCTCATTCGTCGATCTCCTCCGCCCAGTCCGTCGAGCCGTCGTTCCCATCTCTCGTCTGGGCTGCCATCGGCCACAGTTTTTCCCGACCGTTACGACTAACTCGGTGTGACGGCTGTGGGATATCGCTGCTCGTTGGACGATATACACACCGTGGCGGATCGGTGGTGTGTGGGTGTGGGGTGGAGAGAGAGAGAGAGAGAGAGGAGAGAGAGAGAGAGAGAGAGAGAGAGAGAGATGGAGAGGGAGAGAGAGAGAGAGATGGAGAGAGAGAGAGAGTAGTTGGTAGATTGAGAGGGAGAGGAGGCGAGAGATGGAAGAATAGAGCGCGAGAGAAGAGCATGGCTAGAGAGAGCGAGCGAGGTTTCACGCTTCGCGTGAGCGAGCAGCCTACTGACTCGCGCTTTCTAGCTCTCGCATCTCGCTATCTCGCGTCGCATCGCTCCTTCTCTCTACTCGACTCTCTCGTCAGCTCTTTCTCTCTCTCACTCTCTCTCTAGCTTTCTCTTTCTCTATCTCTCTCCTTTCTGCGTTTCTCTCTTCGCGCTCTACTCGCGATCAGCGCTCTCTCTCTTCGCGCTCCTTCTCGGCGCGCGCTCTCGCTGATCTCGCTTACGCTCCCGCTTGCAGCGCCCCCTTTTCCCTGTCCTCCCTTCACCCTATAGACTTAACCTTACAGCTACTCCTACATTTGTTGTGGGGTGGGGTTTGTGGTTGTGCGCCCATATGGCCCCACCACCACGACCGACTGCCCGGCGGGGGTGGGTGTTGGGGGGGGGTGGGTGTTAGGGGGGTTGGGCCCAGAATCTTCTGGCCCTGGCCTACGTCATCGGTTTCGAGATCCAAGGTCCCCCCGTTTCCCCCTGATTACCCCCCAAACTCACATCAAACCTACACTTCTAGAGGCTGCTAGGTTAATTCCGTTTTAAGCGAGGACAATCGCGAAAAACGTTATTTTTTTTTTGCGGTTCTTCAGGCGCCATAAATATTCATCTGATGTCGGAACGGAACTCGGCTGGCACCGTGACGTCACGTATCGATGTCTGGACAAGGCGATCGAATCGTCACGCGACGGCCTGCCTCCTTTGGTTTGCTGAGTCATTTCTCGACTGATAACATTCCTCTCTCTGTTTTTTTTTTTTTTTAATGGTCGATCGATGCTCATCTTTCTTTCTATTTATATTTCATCTCCTAAGATTTATGAAGATATTGGCTTCTAAACGTTTCTGTTGGTTATGAGAACGTGGTTTCAGAAGATCGGTTCTATTGCGACACGGTCTTTAATGAGGAACACACACACACACACACACATATAAATATATATTCATGTACCTGAGAAATAATTTAGAAAGCTCAAAGACAAATTTTAAGAATAGATTAGTACGATTTACTAAAGCTTTTTTTCCAGTCTTTTCCACAACATACTCGCAAAAGCAGTGGAGAAAACCCGTAACTACAAATGTTAGTTGTTTTTTTGTTGTTGTTGTTGTTGCTAAAGTAGAGCAGGTGCTCGTAGATATTTTCAAATTCGAAGCGAAGTTAATCCGTTCGTTCCTGGTATGTAGCGGGGCTATCTAATTTCAAGAATTATCTGATTTCTTTCGCATCTAGATTACTAGCAAAAAGGGAAAGATTCTGGTGATTATCGGCGGTTCTCTTCTCCGTGGGAAAGTGGGCCCCGGAATCTGGCTGGAGACGAGATGTCATTTTCACTCGATTGTTGCTGAAACCTCGAGAAATGCGGTAAATCTCCGGCGATTGCCGTTCCGGGAGAGACGTACACGCCGATCACAGAGTCTGATCGAGGAAGCTGTCTTTGTCTTTGATCGGACGAAAGTCTCGCGTGTGAAGGACTGTTGCGACGTGTACCGAAACACCTTGATTTGATTGAAGGTCATCATAGGCCGATCTTACATTTTCCTGTGCCCTCCTCCCAGGTCTTTCAGAAAAATCTATTGCTTAGTTCCGTCGTTGTAAAAACGTAAACACAACCTCGTCTTTAAATCGAGAAAGAGTGGAGAGAGAGATAGAGAGCGAGAAGAGAGATGGAGAGAGAGAGAGATGGAGAGGGAAGAGAGGATAGAGAGAGGGGGGAGAGAGAGAGAGAGAGGAGAGAGAAATTGAGAGAGAGAGAGATGAGGAGAGAGAGATGGAGAGAGAGAATGGAGAGGATGGAGAGAGAGATGGAGAGAGAGAGATGGAGAGAGCGGAGAGAGCGATCGAGAGAGAGATGGAGAGAGAGAGAGAGATTGGAGAGAGAGCGAGAGATGGAGAGAGAGAGATGGAGAGATGGAGAGAGCGAGCGAGAGAGAGATGGAGAGAGAGAGAGAGATGGAGAAAGGAGAGAGAAAGAGCGAGCGAGAGATGGCTAGAGATGGAGAGCGCGCGTATTCCTTGAGCACCGACGGTGGCGAGTGATCTGTGTACAGTAAACTGACTCTTCTTTTTAAAATAAAAATAGCAAATACGTATCACACTAAACGCCACCACCTTAAAGGTTTTTTTTTTTTTGTCATAGTCCTTTAAATAAGGCAGTTTCGAAGGCTCTAATGGTGCAGAAAATATCGCCGCATTTGTCATTAATAGCACTGAACCATAGAAACCGTGTTTTTGGTCTAAGAAATTTGGAAGGCGACTTCTCTTTCTTTGTAAATCACGCTTCTTATCGCTACTGTCCAGAAAATTTATAAATAAACTAGAAAAAGAGAGAAAAAAAAGTTGTTTTATTTGTTTTAGAAACGGAAATTTAGATAAATACGTCAGTTAAGGAACGATAAAAGTTTATTAATGTCGGTTGGTTCTTGTCGGGTCTAAAGACAAGGAAAGCGGTAGGCTGTTCGTTCCGCACAAGTATATGCTAAAAGCATGTGACAAGGGAAGTAATCTTTATAGATTCGCACGAACAAAAAAGAGTCCGTTGTTGCACGGTGTCTTGTTTGATGACGTAGATGACAGATGTTGAACTTCATGCAGTGATTTGCTCAGCCGTAAATATGAAAAAACTGTCAGCGCCCGTCCTTTATTATTAGATTGCTTTTTTTTTTTTTAAAAAAAAAAAAAAATAAAAATGGAATTTTGGGGCTCCACGTGTGGCGAATTAGCCAGGGCAACCGTTGTTCCCTTGTGTGTGTGTGCGTGATTGAAATCAGTTTATAAATACTTCTCGCTTGCCTCGTATTTCGTTTTTCGAACGAGTTCGCGTGTAGGCTTCTACTGAACGTTACTGCTTACATTTGGAACGACGTTTCGATATCGTGAACTGTTTACGAGGCATCGAAGTCTTCTGCTTGCTTCTTCGCGATGATGTCTGCGAGTCGAGCGGATTTCAAAGTGGATCTCTCGGTCAAGAGCACTCGTGACAAGGCTACCTGGCAAATACCCCGGAGGCGGAGTGCAGGTGTGAGTGGCTTAAACTAGCAATACCCTGGATCGCTGTCCAGAATAACAAGTTTCCCATCTGCCGCTTAAATAATAATAATAATAATAATAATAATAATAATAACCAGCGCGAGCTGTCTTTAACACACGAAGTCCTGTTCTCTGTTGAATAGTAGATTATTTTTTTTTTTAAAAAAAAGTTAGTATTATTTTAGTTTAAAGTTGTTACCGTCACGGATCCGCTTGCGCTTGCTTACCTGCATGTACCACGGATCCATCAGAACTGGACCCCGGGGTGGTGGTTGTTCGGGGGAAAATCCGAAGATAAAAATGCTTGCAAAATTCAAACCGAACAACTAGTCGCGTGTTCTCACGCCGCGACTTGGGAGCTCTTTTCTGACGTGAGGCGGGTAAAGACCGATGACGTCACGTCGGGACGTCCGCAGAGCGCCGCCATTTTGACTGTATGCCGCCCCGTGCTATACGGAGCGCTGGAAATTCTAATTTACGAATTTATTTACTTATTTTTTAACATTGTATTATTATGGATTGTTCGTTTATTGAAAGACAGGGGTTGGGGGTGATATTAAAACATCCTCAAGTCTCAGACGTATTTCGACCAGACACGCGGGTTGCCCTGGCCGAAATATCGCAGTCCTCTCCCCCCCCTAACCTGGCTGTTGTTTGCTGCCCAGTAGTCGCTACATGACACAGTCCAGCTGGTAACGCACAAATAAGCCCGCTCACCTGACGATAACGTGTTGGGAGGAACTGAATGGGTGGAAATTTATTTTCTAAAACACCTAAAGAGAAACCTTGTGAGAGGCCTTGGCGCCAACAACCCCCCCCCGCACCCTCTTTACGACAGGCGACGAGCTGCGAGGTTGCAGAGGATCTTCTTTCGTTCACCTTTCCGCGTGTATCTTAGATGTTCTCCCGAGACTTGCAGGGTTCTGGGGTTCTAGCGCAATTAGGCGAGGTAATTCTAGCTCCAGAGGAGGAAATCGTGGAAATTTTCTGAAACAATACCTCACCCCCTCCTCCTCCTCCTCACGGGTCTATTGTCACCTGCTTAATTAAACATGGCAAAATGGAAATATTTGCGTTGAGAGAATAGCTTTTTAATTTCCGTATCAGCTCCGGCTAATTCCCGTATTTACGGGTAGACTTTCTAATCACTCCGTCTGATTCGTGAAAGGTATAGGCTCATAAACAAAATATGCAATTAATGGACTTCTCGTGCAGGCAGAGTAAGCACATTTAATGATGTCTGAATGCTAGTCCACCCCCCTCTCTCTCTCTCTCTCTCTCTCTCCACCATTTATCCATCTATCTCTCTCTCTCTCTCTCTCCTTCTCTCTCTCTCTCCTCTTCATCTCTCTCTCATCGCTCTCTCTCCTCCCCCGCTCTCTCCCTCTCTCTCTCTCCCTCTCCCCTCTCCCTCTCTCTCCTCTCTCTCTCTCTCTCCTCTCATCTCTCTCTCCTCTGTATACTGACGTCATCTCTGTTTATGGACGTCGCCTCTCTCTCTCTCACTGTATACTGATGTCATCTCTCTGTCTACGGACGCCATCTCTCTCTCTCTCTCTCTCTGTCTCCTCCTCTCTCTCGATCTGTACTAAAGCATATATCTCTGTACCCACGATTCAAGGTGCCAGCCAGTCGCTAATTATTCTCCGCCTACTGTTTGTTTTTATGGTCCACCGCGGGCATAAATAGCAGGTGGTGTTGGTGTTAGATCCGTAAGAAGGGCTCTGGGTTTAGAGAAATACAAAAGACAACGAGTCCCGTATAAAACATTCTCGCACGAAGTCAGAACCCGTACACGACAGGTAAAGAATTACAGTGTCAGTATTTAAAAAAAAAAACAAACAACAAACAAAAAAAATGAGACTGAAAATCGACAGACGACAGCGGATGAAGACCAACCGAAGCAAAAGCGAAATATTCGGATCAAAGCAGAGTTCATTCTAGGTCGACGACGAGATTCAAACAAGACTGGTCCAAAACAGAGAATTTCGTAGGCGAGTTGTTCG
>JACATO010002560.1:0-40833 GCA_018389105.1 Nautilus pompilius
CATTATTGATACAGGATATATATATATATATATCCTCAACGATAACTGCTGCTCCACCAATAATAAGAAAATGACCATTCAAGTATAATAACGATATTCCTGTATCGATTCTTGGAAATAATAATTTTAGATAACTTACCTATTTTATTAATTTTTTTTCAGTAAAGAATATGGGATATTTCATTAACACAAACGTTTATCATTACTTGCTCTTTAATGACTCGTATGATACACAAGAAGCTATCATTGGTAGATGGCCTATTTCATCTACGTATACTTTGTACAGATCTGTTGGTCTTTAATCTTCGCTAATTAACAATGATTTTCTGTCCACTCCTCTTTGGTAGATCAACAATCATGTCTCGCACTCTTTCATCCTTGTCTTTAGAACACGACTAATCTTTGCAATAATCAGTTTTGTAAGATTTAATACAGCGGATGAAAAAGTATTCAGTTCCAAATTAATTCAGCCCAGTCTCTGAACCAGATAACCGACTGTGTATTGGAACCCATCCCTTTTAATTCCATACTTCCGCTTTATTCGGCCGACCGTGTGAGCGTCTTCTCCCAATGTCGGATCTTCGAACCGCACGAAATCTACTCTCACAGTTACCGGATTTATTGTTTGCAGTAAATTAATTTTGTTTCTTCTTTATGCCTTGTTAAAATTGTTAGCGACAAGTAAAATATATTCGGAGAAAAACGTTATGTATTAAGAGCAGCGACCAGGATGATCTGAAGTAAACGTAACCGAAGTCCTTCCTACTTAATAATTATCTTATTTTCACTTTGAGTCAGAAAAAACTAAAATATATGGTGTGGATAAAACGAAAACCATTATTACATAATTGTAAATATTCCAATCATTGTTGTAATCCAATTAAGTCATCAGTTGTTTTAAAAGTTTTCAATGTAGATTGATGCCCTTTTCCAGTATTGGCTGCCAGCTGCAGGGTGTCCGTTATGTGATGGATTTTACATTGACTGTTAGGTCATCAGTAAAACTGTCAATGAGATTTAGAGGTATTTTAGGATGATGATGATCAGCGCGAGGCCTGCAGACTCCACTGACAGAGAGATTATTATTAACTAATATTGTCGGTTTTTATCGAAACACTGACTATTTAAATGAAAAGCGAAAACAAAATTTGCATTAAAGAAAATAAAATTAATCTATCGCCTTCTGCCTGTAAGGGTCACATGGCAAAGGTACTGAAATCTATTCCGGATGACATCATTGGTGAATGATAACATTTCGTCATATTCCACTGTTTTATGTTCTGACGTTTTCCCGTAAATCTTTAATGTCATCGGCGTATTCTGAACAGTCGGCAAATCATCGGTTAATGGTATGAGCAAGCAAACATCTACTATCACTTACAGTTAAACTGTTTGCGACATGCGATTTAATTCGTTCAATTATTCGAACTCTAAGTTGCTATCGACAACCCTTAGACACGCTTGAGCTTTAATCTCCATTTCTTTCTTTCACAGGCAAAAGACATCGTTTCAAATATTATTGTAAAAGAAATGGCAGATGTAAATGTTTCCATAATGAAGATTTGGTAGGCACGTGGTGCGAACCCAGTACGTTTTTTATTGTTTCTTAGCATTTGAGAGTAATGTGCCAGCGTGGAACAGTCATTAACATAAGAGGTGATGGGATGATGCTGGTTGTCAATGTAGACTTTCCAGGATTTCACGAGTTTTTACTTGTACTATCCCCAAGGACGCAGCTAGACAATCACTTGGCACCTTCTTTATTAATCTCCCCACATTATTTTCCAGTTTCTGCTTCACATCCGTGTTTCGGTGCCGTTAACGCGTACCGCAGATGTGTAGTAGTAAAGCATTTGGTCGTATGGCCGAGGTCAGCGCCTCGCCATCTTGTCGTGTTCCCCGATTCCATTTTGAGTTTCGAGGTTAATCGCTCTCCCATCAAAACAATCCCCTACCGCCTATTGACTGCACCATAGTAAATCCGCCCGGTAACGACAGTTAGGTAATCTTCGATCCTTATTGTAAAATAGTCTATGAGCGTCTGAGAGATCTGGGTGACAGGTACTAAGGCGACGATAAATCTGATTATTCTGCACACGGGCAGACGACAAGGAAAGGGTTAATAAAAATACAAAATGGAGTTACTTTTCACAAAATCCCTCCGCCTCTAAAATTTGGCTACCATAGAGACGAGAGAAGTTGGCATCTTATTCCTAGCAGAATTCAGTTTTTTTTTTGAAAGTAAAAATCTAAACAGGTCTACGTCCATTAGGTTAATATGTAACATCATTGGACACGAGAGCTGCTGGAATTACCAGAAGTAATACTGACTATACTCTCTTTCGAGAAGGAAACATTCCGGTCACAGCGAATTCTGTGTGTGACGTAATAGTGAGAGATTTTGCGAGACATTGCCATTATTTTTCTCTGGGTACTTTGTTTCAACTATGAAACCGATGGATGTGATCCGAATGGGCAACGTAACACGTAGCTTTTCAATATGCAATCCTTTCTCTATATTTAAGGGATGTGGTAACGTCTGATATTTGTGTGTCTAGTAATGAATGGCTTTTTCGGAGACAGGAAATTGTCTGAAGGATATAAACAAATAATATTCAGATTTTCCTTATATTTCTTTCTTCAAACGACCTTTTCTGTTTAGTAAATAATTTCAACCTTAGTTGGAAGAGGAATGCAACTGAAACACTAACCCACACGTGCATACACATGCACAGTTCACAAACACACACACGCACTCACACATTTAGTACACACACACACACACACTATCTTATCTGATGTTTGCTTTCTATATTTCTATATTTTATAGCGAAGACAGAACACAAGTTTTCCACAAATATATTGTATTTGCTAACAAGAACTTTGAATTCTTAAATGCAGTTTCGACTTAAAGAGCCACATTAATAGAACGCTGATAATCGGGCGAGTCATGCGTTCGGATTGGAGGTGGGAGTCACCTATCTACGATGATGGACATTAAAGGACAGATAACTCTTCCCCCTATTAAGCTCATCACCCCAGCCTTCCCGTGAAGGATAGCATACAGTGGACGAGCACCTTGAGTACACATGAAAGTCTGGAACACTTCCACTTCTAGAAAACCCTTCTTTGACCCTATGAAATAACAGAATGTATATAAAGCGCCACTCTTGAGCTAGAAAATTCGAGTCTCAGCAGCTTCTCTTTGGAAATTAAAGTTTACATTTCTTTACTGAATACAGTAAACCTTTCAAGAATAATCTTCAGACGGTACCATCACTTTGATAATAATCATTTATAGGTTCTCCCGTGTAATTTATACTGGACCTAACTTTCTGTATAATGACGATTCTCGTTGTCACAGAAACTTCAGGATCCAAATGCAGCAACAGTACCAGTTGCGCTCATATGAAGAATGCTGAGTGTTTGAACTATAAGTGTCAATGCCCACAAAATTACAGACATCATGTTGATATGAATGTATGTTCTGGTAAGTATTGATTTATGTAGCAGACTAGACTAGAGAATGAAGGCGATATCATTCTGATAAAGAATCTTGGATGTCAGAGTGAATGAAACAAAAAGATTACCATCTTTAGTTTACCGGACAGAATCTTGCAAATATTTTTCACTTTACGATCACAATCTCGAACGATCAACAAGAACTATCGAGTCGGCGAAAGAGAACTGAAGTGAATCTTTTGTTGCTAATAAAGTACAGCTTTAATTACAACTTACTGTCCCGAGTGAAGTGAATTTTTAGTTACTGATAAAGTTCAGCTTTAATTACAACTTATTGTCCCGAGTGAAGTGAATCTTTAGTTACTGATAAAGTTAAGCTTTAATTACAACTTACTCTCTAGCGGTCAGTCGCATTTACGAGAACGAAAGACGAAGGATTTGTATAATACGTACTGCTGGTGGATTTTACCAAATATTTTGTGCCATTTATTGATATGTATAAATTATTACTAATATTTAATGTATTTATAAAGTCCGATTCAACAGCATAGTTAGTGTTATTTGTTGTCCACGATGAATTCTTCTTGACATTTAGTGGTATTTACTGGTAACTCGCCTTAACTTTTAAATTCTGATTTTATACAGCGGAATATGCATCACAGACTCTCCTCTATAGTAGACGTTTTTGGACTGTGAAGCACAGAGATTGAAAATTAACTTTGAACTATTTGCTTCTCTGCAGTTAGTCATTCCTTACAAATTGGCCAAATTTGCGATCTTGGCAAAATGGTGACCACATGCAGAGAGGGTTTATACTGTCGCAAATGCCCTGGAAATAATACAGCAACATGTCAGGAATGGATTCCAACGGCATTTAGTCCAGGTAAGATTTTCCCTATCTCAGGTCATGAGCGATCTCCACTCTCACCCTCTATAAATCATCGAAGGCAAATGAAAATGAACTAAACGATCATCTACAGCAGGAGATCAAAAATTGTCACCTATCTTTTCCTACCTGTCTATCAGATTATCGAGATATTGTTTTTAGAGTCTTTCGGCGTATGTACGACAGAGTGGGATTATCGGCAGTTTATTGCCATACCACTGAATCCTTTCTGTTAAAAGCTTCTACTCCACACAATGAATACTCCGTGAACTCTTACATCACTGTGAACGGAAGCATTCCTCACCGTAACATTCTTTCTTCTATCTTTAGCCGTGTTATCTTAATCCCTCGAAGATCTATCCTTCATCTATTTTTCTGCAGGAGAACAACGCTACAGAGAAAATCTTAATAAGAAACTTGGATATATAGAAAAAAATTGGACATTAATATGATCTTTATGTTAATTAATATAGTCGAAATGATCTACAGTAACCGGTAATTAACTATATCAATGAAAAAATATTTCTCTTTCTTGTTAAATCGGAATGGTCTTCAGCAGAAAACACAAATTTTGTGCCATGGCGCTGCTGGATAACGGATCTTAGATGCCAGAAGGGTAGAGTCCATTGAGTGGTATCAGCCGATTAAGTCTTAACCTGAATAAAATAACCACTGGTTTTAACCTGAACTTATGCAGTGACAGAAGTAACCAGTCACAATTACCTAAAAGTACAATTCTGAATAACCTCAGCTGGTTATCTAAGGAAAATGCAATTATCGTTAAGAATCAAACAGAAGAAAAGTTTTATCTCAGCGACCTTAATCGTCTACTGAACGAATTTTGAGTCGTCGTCGGAAGTTACGTCATGATAATGGCGGACACTAACTTTAATTGTTCGTTACTCTCCCAATTCATCGACGCTATGTTTTTCGACGTGTTCAAAGATACGGTAACTTTTCCAGCAGCTTCCCATTCAAAACAACTCATAACATGAGGAGGAAAAGGAAAACATGACCAGGAGACTGCCAGGGATAAAATCAACCGATTTTACAGGTGAGTAGCAAGGCTAAAATACTTCTACTTTTTGATTATCTGTGGCATGAAACTGTAAGATCCAGTGAGGTCCTTGAGGCGATCGAGTGTCTCTGCCGGAAGTCCACCAAGAATCCTTCTTTACCTGGAGATTTCACAAAGTTCTGAGCAACAACGACGAAGAGTCATAGTGTAATTGAGGATGCTTGTTGTAAACAGTATGAAGATTTTGAAATCTAATATCATTATAATTATTAATGTAGTCTAATCAGCTGCTAGCGGATCCACCCTTCCTTAGTGCAGATCTGTGAGCACCGTAACTTGGCCATATGCCTCACTTTCTTATATTCGCCATCTCGGGCACTCATCGGTTTTTCGGTTCTTGATGGAGTAAAGGTAAACACCCCTCAAAGTCACCTGTTGAATATTCAGTCGCCTAATCATCCAAGAACACGAATAACACTACATTTAGATGAGGGTTTCCCAAAAAATACACTCTAAAGGGACAGGACACCATCGAGTCATATCATAAGTTGAATGAAATGGAATTCTTACCCATCTCACTTTTACCTGGTTTACACTTTCAGTATGAACAGCTAATACATTTAGTTTACTCATTTACTCTTCTGAGTCGAAACAGTCGCTTTACGTAATGTTTACAGGTATTTTCTCTATTCCTTTCCTCCCTTAAGTTTACCAGTTTACCTCTGTGAATCGAGTGGGAAGAACGTTTTGTTTTCTTCTGCTTTCTTCTTCCACTTCGCTGATCCGCGTCCAAGAAGAAAAGCACGTGTTTTTTAGCTCTTCACGCATGGATGAACACAACAGCAGTCTGATTGCGAATGAGCCCTCCATTTTTTCCCCTTTGTTCTTTGTTCTGTTGACCTTCCCGCTTCACTTCGAACTTCAGAAACTACAAGAATTTCCGTACGTAGACAGCCTTGAAAAGTCCCAGTGACTGTATCCTAGTCTGGTACACGATGGTCTAAAAGCCAGACCAGAGAACCAGAAGAAACTTTTCAGTAAACTCGAGCATTTGGAAACATTTCCCCTCAAACAGCAGATTTTAATCCGACCTTGCTTATTTATTAGTTATTTATCAACTAATTATGCACTTTTCGCTTGAATTCCAGGTAAAACACACAACAAATCGCCATCCGTCTCCCCGATGGCGCTCTCCTACTTTGTGTTGATCGCCATCATTGTACTCCATGATTTCCTGAGCTATAGGTATGTTACCAATTTTGTGATGTTTTTTCGTTTATTTACATGAACCATTTGTAAACAAACAAATAATTAACCCTTCTCCACATAAATTTATCTCTTTTCCTGGTTACCATAACACTAAGGAGTGATAAACCATAATATTCACACAGTCCCATTTTTCTTTTGGGCATGCTCTCTGAGATAGTTAGGCGTTAACTTCCTTCTAGACAAAAATTATTGGACCAATCGACCAGTAGAGCTTCGTCTCTTCTTTCTTTGAGAAATTAGTTCTCCATTGTGGAGGTCTACCAACCTAAAAGATATCTAGTTTAGCGAGCGAACTGTTCTTCAGAAACGTTTAAATCACACATCAGAATCCATCTAATGGTTAACTGAAGTAACAAAGAAACTTTGATTTAAGTCTTCTCGCTCGGGAAAACCATCTTGTCGTGGTTACTCCGCGATGCAGTTAAACAAAATGAATGAAATCAGGCGGGATTTATTCCTTGAAACACCTTGGCAAATGCAGCCAGCCAACAATTAGCACGAATTTCGTATACTCGACGCGACATTCTAAACCAGCCAATTAGACCTAGCGATCTTTAGACTCGAAAGAAATTTAGCTTTGCGAGTGTTTGGATAAACGTGCAGACGAAATGACAAGATCATAAGGAAAGCACGATCAGCTACGTTTGCGGAAGATACACTACCTGCCAAAATTGTGCCCAGCCTTATATTTTAAAGGCGACCGCAAATCATATCTTTTATGAAAACAAAAGATGTCTACGTGCTTACTGTACTCGTATTTATACTGAAACACTAGTTTCTTTGAAATATTTTCGTTTCCTTCCTTTACTCTTATGAAATACGTTTTCGAAGACAGTCTGGTCTTAATGAGTTTCAAGATGTCATAAGAAACTTCTGTAACCGTTTTAAATTATTTTATTTATCTAAATTTATAACAGATTTATCCTGTTTGAAAATTGGAACTTTCACCTTTAAGATTGATCCATAATGGACACTTTTTATTTTCTTCTAAAATAATATGGAAATTCAACTTTCGGATTATTCTGTAGATATTTTGTCAAATTGCTGACTTTTATTTAATTCAAATCATTTTCAAACCATTTGGTCAGCAGCCCATATTTCTCAGTGATCAGTTAAACGTCTTGCATGTCATGGCGGATATACAGTACATCTGAACACAGGTAAAATTTGCAGCAAAACAGTCATTTATATTCTTAGATTTGAGGCATCTTTTCTTTCGTGATAGAAACGGTCTTCGTTATGATAACATCCACCTCTGCTCCAATATGGAGAGCTGCTATTCAATTGTCTTTTCCTTGATATTAATATACTTCTTCTCTGTTATGGGATAATACATTTTAGGCTTTGTTTGTTTCCATTGAATTCTCTCTGTTCTTCTCAATGTGTAATAAATCCCCTTTGAATTTAAATTTCATCATGAAGTGGCCAAAAGACGACAAACACAATTTTAAAGAGTTAAGGTGATTTTAATAAGCAGAAAGAACCAGTTTTTGTTTTCGTTAAGAATAATTTTAAAATAGTTTCAAATCGTATAATTTTAATAGGTCGATAATTCTATAATGAAATAACTTTACAATCAAACTCACTCGTTTTCTTACCTGGTTTGGAAAACATCTGGTCATATCTGAATCAACGTAACGGTTATTTACTATACCGAAATGCTTTTTTACTATTCACAACTTCAAGATCATTCATGCAACGGAATTTCGCGCTGAAAATTATCTTAAAACGACAAAGAAACAAGTCTTGTGAGCATCTATGGCTGAAATTAATTTCAAAAGTCCTTGGAAACAAACATTGAAAAGGAGAGTGAAAGATTCTGCCTATTTGATCGATCTCTTTTCAGCATTTTGAGCCATTTACTTATTTGCTTTTTATCTCAGGCTATTTAACTTTATCGTTAATATGTTTTTATATTTTCAGGTTTCTTGCCATACACAAAAACGTACAGGTGTAAATTCCTTTGTTTTTACTGACTTTACAAAAGAACTTACTAGATGGGATTCTTAAATCTACATTTGTTGCATACTGTATATCTGAAATATTTCACAACATGAATTAATCGATATATACAAAGGTAACTTGTTTCATTTATTGATTATTCTTTATTTGTTTTCCTAATTTTGTTGTATCTGTTTCCATTTTATCAAATAAAAGATGTGATATTCTTGATTTATGTTGGTTTTTGTGTTTACTTATTCAAAATTTTAATTTTAAATTCATTATCATTACCAATTTTAGTTAATTATTTCTTTTCATACTTAATCACAGTTTATAAATGTACATAAAATGTTCATATTAATTCGAATGGACGCCGACCTGTTTACATTTTTACTTTTAAAAAAATCCGAGTTCTAATAGGAATAAAGTGCCAACTTCTCTCGTCTCTATAGCAGCCAAATTTTGGAGGCGGAGGGATTTTGTGAAAAGTAACTCCATTTTGTATTTTTTTATAACCCTTTCGTTGTTGGCTTCCCGTGTGCAGCGTCATCCATATTTATCGATCGCCTTAGTAACCTGTCGCCGGACCTCTCAGACGCTCAGAAAGACTAGTTTACAATAACGATCGAAGATTACCTAACTGTTGTTACCTGGCGGAGTTACTATGGTGCCGCCAGTAGGCGGAAAGGGATTGTTTTGATGGGAGAGCGATTAACCTCGAAACTCAAAATGGAATCGGGGAACACGACAAGATGGCGCGGCGCTGACCTCGGCCATACGACCAAATGCTTTACTACTACAATCTGCGGAACGCGTTTACGGCACCGAAACACGGATGTGAAGCAGAAACTGGAACATAATGTGGATGAGATTAATAAAGAAGGTGCCAAATGATTGTCTAGCTGCGTCCTTGGGGATAGTACAAGTAAAAAACTCGTGAAATCCCGTGGTAGCATTCCATGGCCATCAGGTGCTCAAATACGTGTTCAGGAAACGGATAGGATTTTCCCCTGAGGCACCGAACTTCCAAATGTCAGAACTTTCCCGTTACATTCTGAAATCCCAACGTTTTCTATTTAGTAAAGGTAAACGGTCTTTTTACATTGATCACTGCAGCAGAAGAGAGAAACTTTCAAATTAGCAAACTGACTCTTTTTATTGTTCTGTGCAGGTATTATTTCGTCCAGGGTCGATACCATTGAGTACGTGGTTGGAGCTTCGTTTTTCTCAGGCGGTGACTTTCGCTGAAATCGTCATCAGCCCTATTGTTTATACCGTCGGAAAGTAGCGAAAGACCCAACTAGAACCCTTCGTTTATTGGCTGTGAGAGGAAACCGAACTTGCTAATAAAAATGCGCACCCCAAGTTTTTAAGGAATAACTAAAAGATATTGTACCACGGAGGTAGGCAAAACAGAATTTGCGTGACCGAGATTCTAACTCGTGTAAAATCAGGTACCAGACATGTTTGATTTGATGTGAATTTGTGACATTGCTTGAGAGAGAGCGACACCGCCATCAGATATCACAGGTTAATACACTTCAGCTAACTGAGACAATTCTTCTTGGCTTCTAGTGGTGGACTTGATATCCTGAAACTATGTGCAAAATATTGGACGTTAATATAATAAACACACATGGGGCTGATACAAATTTCACTTGGGTGGTCAAAATCTATTTAATTTAACAGATACATATATATAATTTGAAGTTTGAAAATAATAATAATTCAGTGTCTAGTGTGCAGAAGATTTGATTTTTATAAAAGAGAGATGATACAGATCCAGATGAATATATTCACAATTAACTGATAAACTGTTTCAAATTTCCATACTATTAACAAACAGGTGGAATTCTTTTCATCTATCATTCACTTAACATCAAATATAACTATTTTCCAAAAAATCGTTTGTTAAATATAAAAGGAAAATAATTACTTAATAAATAATTAGTTATATAACAAGACTTATAATACTGAAAAACAGCTAAAGTCTACATTGACACCAGCATCATCCATCACCTCTTATGTTAATGACTGTTCCACGCTGGCACATTACACTCAAATGCTAAGAAACAATAAAAAACTTACTGCGGTAGCACCACGTGCCTACCAAATCTTCATTATGGAAACATTTACAACTGCGACCTTTTTATAAAAATTTGAAACGATGTATTCTGCCTATGAAAGAAAGAAATGGAGATTAAAGCTCAAGCGTGTATAAGGTTGTGATAGTAACTTAGAGTTCGAATAATTGAACGAATTAAATCGCATGTCGCATACAGTTAACAGTAAGTGATAGTAGATGTTTGCTTGCTCATACCATTAACCGATGATTTGCCGACTGTTCAGAATACGCCGATGACATTAAAGATTTACGGGAAAACGTCAGAACATAAAACAGTGGAATATGACGAAATGTTATCAATCACCAATGATGTCATCCGGAATAGATTTCATACCTTTGCCATGTGACCCTTACAGGCAGAAAGGCGATAGCTTAATCTTATTTTCTTTAATGCAATTTTTGTTTGGCTTTTCATTTAAATAGTCAGTGTTTCGATAAAAATCGATCAAATTAGTAATAATAATCTCTCTGTCAGTGGAGTCTGCAGGCCTCGCGAGTGATCATCATCCTAAAATACCTCTAAATCTCATTGACAGTTTTACTGATGACCTAACAGTCAATGTAAAATCCATCACATGTCAGACACCCTGCAGCTAGCAGCCAATACTGGAAAAGGGCATCAATCTACATTGAAAACTTTTTAAACAACTGATAACCGATTACACCAATGATTGGAATATTTACAATTATGTAATAACGGTTTTCGTTTTATCCAGACCATATATTTTAGTTTTTTCTGACTCAAAGTGAAAATAAGATAATTATTAAGTAAGAAGTACTTCGGTTACGTTTACTTCAGATCATCCTGGTCGCTGCTCTTAATACATAACGTTTTCTCCGAATATATTTTACTTGTCGCTAACAATTTTAATAAAGGCATAAAAAAGAAACAAACTTAATTTACTGCAAACAATAAATCCGGTAACTGTGAGAGTAGATTTCGTGCGGTTCGAAGATCCGACATTGGGAGAAGACGCTCACACGGTCGGCCGGCCGAATAAAGCGGAAGTATGGAATTTAAAGGGATGGGTTCCAATACACAGTCGGTTATCTGGTTCAGAGACTGGGCTGAATTAATTTGGAACTGAATACTTTTTCATCCGCTGTATTAAATCTTACAAAACTGATTAAAGCAAAGATTAGTCGTGTTCTGAAGAGAAGGATGAAAGAGTGCGAGACATGATTGTTGATCTACCAAAGAGGAGTGGACAGAAAATCATTGTTAATTAGCGAAGATTAAAGACCAACAGATCTGTACAAAGTATACGAAGATGAAATATGCCATCTACTCGATGATAGCTTCTTGTGTATCTATACGAGTCATTAAAGAGCAAGTAATGATAAACGTTTGTTTACTGAAATATCCCATAATCTTTACTGAAAAAATTTAATAAAATAGGTAGTTATCTCAAAATTATTATACTTGAATGGTCTATTTATTATTATTGATGGAGCAGCAGTTATCGTTGAGGATATATATATATATATATATCCTGTATCAATAATGATAAATTATTGCAATGCGAGCAATGAAAAACAATCTAATTGTGACTGACCAAATAAACACAAGCAAGTAATTGAGTCAGTCCTGTTGAGCTCTTAGGTACTGACGACCAGACCAATATTCTCCCCAGGGTAGACATTTAAACAGCCCTTTCAGTAACCGGCTGGTATCCATTGTGCAGTCCACAGCCAACCCAAAAGATCACGGAACATGGTCAGTCATTCGCCTAACAAGAAAATGATGGATAAAACTAAATACCGCGCAAGAGTTTATTTGAAAAAGACAATCCATCTGATCTTTATGATTCTGTCTATTGAAAACATTTAAATCCATTTACCGAATCCATCATTGCCCCTACTGACAGAAACTTATTTCTTAATTTGCTCACCTCTTTTTCGTAACAAGGTATAGTTCGAAGAAGCAAGGAGCTGGGTATGATTGGCCAACGAGAGACATACATCTAGCAACACATTTCGATTCCTCGAAAAAAATAAGACGTCCAGCTGCATGAACAGATGTGATTATAACATATGGACCAACCAGAGCAATGTAAAGAAGACACGCATTTTTCTCCGTATCGCAGCAGCACTACAATAGAAATCAAAGACATGAGATTCTATAAACAAGAGCTTCGTATCTAATCACAATAAATTATACTTGGCAGTACAAACGGGCAGATAAATTTTGATAAATGCAATAAATAGACAGATATAAGATAGGAGTATATAACTGCGAAATAGAAGTGTTTTCTTAAGTGAATATACTGAACTCAATTTCTAACTGATTATTAATTACCTTTACTTTGCTTGTATTTGAAAAGTGACGCGAAAGTATATTTATAAATACGCATAAATGCAATAAATGTTGAAAGACCTCGGCTAACTAGAAATGCTGGATCGAGAGACGCGGAACTATGAATAAAGGAGTTGGTAAGCATCTGGCTTCATCAAAAACGTTTCACTTCCTCCACCTATAAGTTCAAGGTCCGTGGCAAGGATAGAATGGGTGGGACCATAGCAATAAAAATCTAATATTCACCAAAGGAGAAAATATGATTATTATAATGTAACAAATACAGTTGATCCAATAGGCATTAGACGATTGCTATCTATTTTAAACTAAATCTTGAATGAATGACTTCATTTCCATTGGGTTAAAAACATCCATACATAACGACATGGATCGGTGAATTATTTTAATTGTATACACGTTAATTATTCTACAAGATAGAATTATTCGTTTTAATTTTCTTATTTTTCGCTCTCTACTTCTTCTTTACCTTCTTTTACATTCTTTTATCGACTTCATGTTGGAATAAACGACGCAATAATTGTAAAGTCGTGATATCAAAACAAATAGACAAAGGAATTCTTCCATGAGCCCAAATCCATAGGCTGCTGGGTCTATCTGTTCTAGCACATGGCGCGCGGAATTGTATACGGCGGGTGGGTATGTAGTTATCTCACTTTACCCAGCAAAGAGCCGAACATATTGATTATTGAATAGTTCAAGTAAGAAAGAAAATCAGACACTCAAAGTACTATTTTAAAAAGTTACCGATCACAAATGAACATTATGCATTGATAACAAAACAGTATGAATAACCTTTTAGGTCGCAAGTTTGAAAAAGGGATAATCTGACCAATATTGGAAGTTGCGACCCTGTAATTAGTAAGAATCCAGGAATAAAGGTAATGGCTGTTGGAATCCTTAATTTAAATTATTTCTAAAATGAAAAATAAAAACAGGTATGCATCATTAAAGGACGAAGGAAAGGGAGACATTTGTTAGTGACGTGGTTTTTTAAAAGATTTACGGTTATATATATATACATAAAACGAAATTATTTCCTTTACCAAAATTATGACGAAATATCTAAGGGTTTACTTGGCCGCCAAAATGCTCAACATGTAATTTCCTAAAAGATGCAAATACCAGCCAGATGAAGAGATTGTGTCAGGATCGAATGGGTTTCGAAAAGGAGGAACGAGCTCGGATACTTCTTGTTTTTGTACAATGAAGACGGAGACCTGAAACCATGAGACTTTCATGGAGACTGACTGCTCTTTTCATTGAACATCAATGAAAGTAAACACCTGAGTTGGATTTCTTTCCATCGAGTCGTCTGTCAGTCATATTTCATTGGCCTCAGCTAGGACGAAACCATTCCGTTCGCTAATAAAGGGGGCGAGGTATAAAGGTCCTAACGTGTTTAATGTTCTGATGGCGAAGAGTTGTCGCTGGCTGGTGTTTCTAGTTCGCGAAATTCCGACGGATTGGTACCTGCCTCCGACACCTTCAACAGTGATGTCTGGAAATAAGGTGTAGGAACGGAGGGATGACGGTAGAAAGGATCTCGTATATAGCAAAGAACAGAAATAACCTCCATCACAAATTAAGCAAAACATACTGGTTGGAGAGTTGCTTTACCTGCTTTGAGTTGGTAACAAGATGACAATCTGTGTACTCGCTTCACATCTGTGAATCACACGGCCACGTGCGCCAAATGGCTTTTGTCTTACTCTGAATATATCTATCAAATCTCCGTTGGGAGAAAACGAAGAATTCAGATGTCATACAAATGACAAACAGAAGCTCTCTATTGTTTTTATAATTATTGAAGTCAGTAAAGATCATCAATAACTGCTTTTGTGCCTCTTCTGCTTATCTATCTTCTTTTTCTCAATATTCCTGATAATAATTGTGTTATAAAGGAAAAATTGTGATTTAGGTAGACCTCGTGTTATTCAGGTGCTCTTTAAATAATTAATTATTTATCAGACTGACCACAGTGTAATGTGGCATTAGGAGACAATATACACTTAAGCTATAGTAATAAGGCATGTTCTTTGTGTAGAAATATTACATAATCAACGATTATTTATTGCTTTTTAGGTAATAAAACTATGCACATTGTCTTCCTCTTATATAGTAAGCATCCTGTATGTCTTGTATATGTCATATTGGATGAATTGCACAAAAATTGTCCATAATGACATGGCTTGAATTTGAAAAACGCATATCAATCCTTATTTGCGGCCACAATCAGTATTATTTTGGCAGATTTCTTCGTAGTCTCGGAATACTGAAATATAAGTAAAGTGATTTGAAATCAATGGGGGCTGTTTCCATGAAAAGTCTATTATTAAATTGTTGTGTGGAATCAACGTGGGAAGTTTAAAAGGTTCATAGAAAAGAAGGTCAGAACAGATCTCTCTTTCTCTCTAGAGAATCTCGATCTATCTATCTCTCTCTCTCTCAGATCGCTCTCTCTCTCTCTCTTCTCTCTCTCTCTCTTCTCTCTCTCTCTCTCTCTCTCTCTCTCTCTCTCTCTCTCTCTCTCTCTCTCTCTCTCTCTCTCTCTCTCTCTCTCTCTCTCTCTCTTCTCTCTCTCTCTCTTTCCATGTCATGATTTTATTTAACGTTTTTCTGGTTTACTTCTTTTTATCTATTTTATTGGTCGTTTATCGCCCATTTTCTCTCGTCTCACTTTCTGTTTTCCCCACTTTTTTTCGCATCCGTTCATATCGCTTTTCTTCCTTTCTAAGTCACACAAACGAAAAGATGATAGAACAAAGGAAATTCTATGTCACTCACCTTTAGAGTATTTGGGCTTTGTAACAAAACAATAACGGCAAATAAACAAAGTGTTTTCATTTGGCCTGAAAAATGGAGAAAATAGAATCAGATTTAATGTGCTCTTCTGATAAGGATAAAACTATAACCTGTTCAGAAACATTGAACCATTATTAATCTTGTATAAGCGGATTTGTTGTCACCAACAAAATGTGAGGATTCGAAATTGAGAAGAAGTGTTTATAGAAAGATAGTGAAAATGCGTTTCATTTTGATTCTTTCAACTAATTTTTGAAACTACGTTTTTGAATTTCGTGCAGTTGGAAGTTTTGCCAATAAAATATTATTTATCACATAGTTACAATTGTAAATAGAAACAGTATTACTTTTGGCTTATTATGATAACATATTCTTCATTGAATTTTAGAAAATAATATAACCGAAACCAGAAATTTACGAACAGAATCGGTTTATTGAAAGGGCCAACTGGAGCTTATCAAATAAAGAAGCTATAGATTAAATTATACCTGAAGATAATGCGGATACATATTCTGGGTTGTTGTTCTTAGCGAACTACATAAATAGAAAGAAAGATCATTGTTGTAAAAAAAGGAATCAAAATTAATAAAAATAAAAAAGAAAACACGAGGTCCTAAAATAAATACTATGATTAGTAAAGTTATTTCTGCCTACTTTACTCTCCCATTGACATTTTTCTGTTTATGAATAATGAATGTTTTGATTTCTGTCAGAAACTGCGTTTTTGCTGATTCTGTACAAGTTACATCGGGAAAACATTTAAAATTTAAGTGCACCAAACTCTATACTAAAGTCTTCGTTATTAATTTATCGACAATAATTTTGTTTAAATTTTAAAAAGATAAATTCTTTGCTGTTATATTGGAAAGGCTGAACAGTAGCCTAAAATTTCTAATTCATTCATTAATAGACCGCATTCAATTGGCGTTAGGTAAAAAAAGGGGAACTCAATTATAACTTAAATCTTCTTTCCTGATTACTGAATTTCCTAGAAAGGTATTGAGAAAAATTCACGAGTTTTACTTTGCTCCCTACATGAACTGGCTGTAGACGCAAACTGTTCTTATTTAAGAAAAGATGTGCCATCATTAAAAGGCGTTCGGGTTAGATTTATCCAAATGTTTCCAGGCTTTGAAAACATAAAAATTGTTAAACGACTGAAGAGGTTACATTTACCTTGTTGGGTTGTTAGCCCTTTGATAGGGGATTGGCGTGAGGTTTTCTGGATACTAGAAAGACAGACTCGTTTCAGCAGCAAACATCTATTCGTCAGATATAAGAAGCCGACTGACTCTGAAATGTTGTGCTACCATCAGCGGGATCCTACCCTCGTTTGACAAGAGACCTAGTCGCGTCGATTACAAAAAGGAAGTTAACTAGCTTTGTTTTTAGTAAAAGGTAAACGCGGGTAAACATTTACTAACTGAACGATCGCATCTAGGTATTCCAATGGCGCTCGTCGTGCGCCACCTTCTAATTCCTCTGTTCGTTCTAACGTCACTGCAGTTGAAACGACGTGACGATCATCAATGGGGATGAGCGAATAATGTCACGAAACTGAGGCGACAATTTCGGATCCTAAAGGGTTGGTCAAATAGTCAACAAAAGGTGCAGTATTGAGTTTTCATGGATACCTTGCCTAAATCCTTTTTCCTAAGACTTGTAGAATGGCTAAACATAACGCACCTCTTTGCGGCAATAGTATAATTTTGAAAAAGGGGAGAGTCAAATGTATCTGCGGCGCGTGAGTAGCTTGGTCTTATTATATTCGCAAGAAGACAGCAACGGCCATCTGAGAAGGATGTACCTAATCTTTCATTTATTATTACTTCACTATTAATCGCAACTGGTGCTAGTTGGTTTCACCTAATAACAGGTGTATTTCGAAAAATATCTTCAGATATGTATCCCAACCGGAAGCTTAGTTAGATTTTAATTAGAAGCCTTTCCCTTCTTAATATCTGTAGGTGAAGAATAAATACATCTGGTTAGACGCTAATATTTCCTACTCATCTTCTCTTATGTTCGAGATTAAATTTCAGGAGATCTAGCATTCTACATTGCTCAGCAGATTCTAAATGTTTAAGTCAATAATAAGTCGAAATCCTTTTCTGAAATAAGACTTTTGCACCTAGAAAACAATAACACATAAAGTGTATAACGCAACAATTTATACAACCAATTAAAACTTTCTCAATTTTATATTTTACACTTTGATTGATTATCCCTAACAAATAATTTGCTTTGCACAGAAAATGATTTTTATAATTAATTCTAGAACTTTTTCTGCCAATGCATTTCCAGCTTACTTCCACTTACAACATTATGATTATAATTTTATGTACATACACCTTGGCTAATTTTACGTTTTTATCATTAAAATCCTTTTATCACTACATTTCAGGTCATCTGAAAACATGAACTCTATCATACTACTGATTCCCATTTAAATCAATATCTACAATGATCGGCCCCAAAGATCACTAAATTCTTGTTGATACGATCAAGGATATTGCATTCAATAATACACAATATAAACTATTTTCAAGAAATTAACTATCTGAACCTTTGTATGTTCTTACCATATTCTATTAGACAATAAAAGGAATTTTATCAAATAATCCTAATAATGTATAAAAGAAGAAATGTCCTCGTGATTTACACTATCGAATACCGTAATAAAGTTTTCTAGAAAGTTTGTTGGACTCGATGTTTTAAGTTTGAATCTCGTGCTGAAAATGTCTTAAAATATTATTTTCAATGTGATAATTTTGTAAACTGTCATCTGTGAAGATCTCCGTACTGCTGAGGTTAAATTTGATGACCAACAAATTTCAGATTCATTTGTATCGCCCTTAAATAAAGGAAGGTAGCAGCCGTAGTGTTTATTTTGGGGAAAATGCATTTCTGTATGGAAAGACAAACAGTAACCAGTTCAGAAATATAAAGAATTCAAATTATTTTAGGGCTTCAAAAATAATTACTAGCAGGCATTGCTGCCCTTTAGAATTTAAGTGACTTCATGTATTGTAAATCATGTTTTTTGTGTAAACTATTGCACTAATGTGTCCCACTTCCGAATAATTAATTCTTTTCATAAGATGGTAAAATGCTAGAAAAATCGGCTATTTAAAATTTCAGCGCTCTTTCCATTATGAATTTTCGATAAACCACCTCCAGTTATATGAAGTAACTTCTTATTCTAATTAACGTATGAATAATATAACTAGAAAACTTTTCTTAAAGGTACCTTTTGCATTTTTAATTGCTTTAGAACAAACCTTTTGGATAATTTCACAAGATATCTAATTATTTTCGAGATTCCTAATTTTACCTGTGCATACACATTTTAAAGCCTAGAAGTTTGGCCAGTTATCCATTTGGTCTTTCGTTTGAATTAGACAAATATTCCTTTTAGAATACAGTTGTGGCACCCATCAGTTAATTGTTCTTTAATATTATCAGCTTCGAAAAATGTTTGTTTTAGTTAATTATTTCATAAAGGCATTCAATAAAGAAATTCTGCGTGATCAGCTCAGTTAACTTCCAGTGCTCCTGCATATAGCTGTCAATCCCAGTTTTCCGTTGGACCGACCTGGAACCTGTGCTGGTCTTACAGAAAGCTCTTCTCCCCTCGGCCAGCGGTGTATTCGCTCAGTTTGTCAGTTCTGTGGAAGAAGTCAATGCCAGAGATGAATTCTATATGCTTGCGAGAAAGTGCACCCACTTCGATCCAGGGAGACGCTCGTGCCAGAAAGCGGGTTTACGGGTGGGTTTCAGTGATGATGAGCGGAACTTAGTCCACGTGAAGTCAGCGAGGTTCGCGTCGGGTCGTGGCGAGCCGACCGCTTTCCGTCTCCACGTCACGCGGGAGCTTTGAGCATCGGCGACCTTTTCCAAAGGCCGACAGAAGTCTCGGCGAATTTACAGATCGCGAACTGCCCCCCGTTCAGCGACTAAATGGTACGCGCCCTGCCACCACAGATCCGGACTTGTAGGCGTTTCGTTGGAAACCACCGCGCCATCAGAGGCCACGCCCACACACGAGCAGACTGACGGCTGTAAAACGTCGGGGGAAAACCGACGGGTATTTGTACCCGAGTGCGCAGGCGCGTGCGAGTGACTAAGGGGACCGTGTACCCAGGTCGTGTTTCTGTCTTCTCACTCTTCCTCCTAAAATTGGGGTTTATTAGCAGCAACTGGTTTTGATCTTCCTATTTTTCAAAAATTGCAAAATGTAAATTTGTCTAGTTGTTGTTAATGGGCGATAAATGGCCGTTCGAGTGCATTATTATCGGTCGGGCAGTTATTCCGTGACGCCTCGAGAAAAAATCGTTCGAGAACCTCTCCATCTTCTCTAAAAACGAGTTGACATTTATACCTTTTGACGGACAAATCATTACTCGCGGTTTTCTTAGTTGCAGTACATATTTGTTCTAAACGGAACCTTACATGTTTTCTCTATTCTCTTTTAAATCGCATCAGAGAAGATCATCAGATCGATGTCTTGTCTTTGAATCTTTCAGAACCATCGCCGCGCTGCAGCAGACGTCTTTGGTTTTGGACTGTAGATTCGTTCTTAATTAACAATAATAATCCCAGATTCTTGTTTGTGACTATATAGTGACTTATGCCAGATTAATGACCGTTCACTGTCCCTAAAACCTTTATATATTGGTTAATTTTTTCCCTAGAAAAGTGTTAACTGTTCACTCTCTTTTGAAAAGTCTACCACACATTCGATAATGTGTATTCCGACACACGAAATTTAGGAAATTTATCGATATGTGCTTTTATATTTAAATAACCGTTTATCATAATGAAAAAATTCCTACACTCAAATTTTTAGGCCTAATAACTTTAAAATCCCATTTAGGACTTTGCTGAAACATTTTGTCATAAGAACACGCATGAACACCGATAGAGTAACAGCATCTATTTTACAGAGCTATCAACAAACATCTATAAACATTAGAAAACCAAAACAAATGAAAAAGTGCTGAAGAATATTTTCTTTGCCACAGTAATTGGACGTAAGCAAATACGGCAGAGAAAACAATAACAGATTAACAGACATTTAGTAACTGCAAGAATCAGTCTGTTTTGTAAATAAACCAAAACAGGTTCTCCTTCTTATCCTTATCAGCAGAGCGCATTAAATTTGTTTCTACTCTCTTCCATTTTTTTCAGAACCAAATGAAAACATATTTTTGCTTATTTGCCATTATTGCTTTGATACAAAGCCCAAACTACGCTAAAGGTGAGTGACATACAATTTCCTTTGTTCCAACATCTTCTGTTCGTTTGTGTTTGTCTTAGAAAGGAAGCAAAGAGTATTGAACAGATATGAAAAAAGGTGATAAAGCGAACTAAACCTAACGTGAGACAAAGCGAATAAGGAATGACAAGCGACCAGAAAGAAGAGGTAATCTAGAGAGAGAGAGAGGAGAGAGAGAAGAGAGAGAGAGAGAGAGAGAGAGAGAGAGAGAGAGAGAGAGGAGAGAGAGAGAGAGAGATGGAGAGAAGAGAGAGAGAGAGAGATCTGTCTGACCTTATTGAGATGAAAATGTTAAACTTCCACGTTGGATTCCACACACAACATTTAATAAAAGACTTTTCATTGAAACTCACTCTTGATTTCAGATAACTTTACTTATATTTCAGCATTCCAGAAGTACAATGAAACTTGCCAAACTGAAACAGATTGTGATACAAGTAAAGAATTAAATGCGTTACAAATACAAGCCCCTGTCGTTATGGACGATGTTTATGCAATTCACCCAATCTTGTATATATAAAGAAAATAACAGCATGCTTACCAGGTAAGAAGAAGACAATGTACATAGTGTATTTTCTGAAAAACAATAAATAATCTTCTGCTCCAGTTGTACAGTTGTACCCCGGTATTCACGGGGGTTACGTCCCTTGAGCACCCGCGAAGTTTGAAAAACTGCAAATATTGGACGTGGTCCATAAAAATGCCAATAAACCTCAAAATATAACGTAACATATAATAAAAAATATATAAATAAATATATAATAATAATTTAATAAAACATACAGTAAAATGTACGGGTACTCACCAATAATGAAGGATATTGATTGAAGATGACGATGATGACTGCACAACAAAGCAGAGGATTTAAAGCTCCTTAGGCGGCGCCTCTTCTTCAGGTGGAGTCGTATCTTCGTGCAAGGCTTTCTTGGTGGGCTCGAGGAACATTGTGATGGGAAGTTGCTGTCGCTGTTTCTTCATGGTGATGAGGAGGGTTTATGTCAGCATGGCAGCATCGATGGCATTTTAAATTGGAGACCGGACCATATAGGGATCCCATGCTTCAGCCTTCCCTTGCAACTCCTTTGCTGTCCTCATAAGGTCGGACAGACGTTCCAGTGTCAGGCCCTCCTCCTCCTCCTCTTGCTCTGGATCTGTCGCTTCCTCCTCCTCTTCGCTGGCAGACTTCGTTAACTCCAACAAATCCTTGTCCGTCAGGGGTTCAGAGTGGGCATCGATGAGGTTATTGACCTCATGTTGCGTGATGTCGTCAAAACCTTCGCCACCAAGTACCTTTGCCAGTCTCACCGCCTTTGCCGACAGCCTCGTGCTTAATTTCTTCAGGTGAGAAGCCCTTGTAGTCATGGAAACACTCTGGCCACACCTTCTTCCAGCATGCGTTGAGGGTTTCTTTTTTCATGTCCTTAAGAGCAGCTTGGATGACTGACAGGCTCGTTGCGATCATGAAGTTACGCCAATACCCCTTTAACGTGAAATTCTCGTCCGAGTCCATTGCGTCCACAAGGTGTTGGAGAGGGTTCCGAGTGTAAAGTGTCTTGAAGGCACGGATCACGCCTTGATCCATAGGCTGGATAAGTGAGGTGATGTTGGCAGGGAGGAACTTTAAGAAACAAGCTGCGAAAAACACAACACACAGCGAAACACTCCAGATAGCTACACGCGGTAAACTGGGATGATGTGGGGCTGCTGGGCTGCATCTGCCTGAGACAGCGCCTCGTGGGCAGCAGCCAATCAGCAGCGAGGAGAAATGAATAACGCTCTCGGATTGGCTACTTTCAAACCTCCAGCCAATAGCGTTTATTTTATATTGATATTTTGCTGAATTTACGTTAGTATTTATATTACAAAATTAGTAAATGATATTGTTATTAATAATTTAGCGTTAAAAAGCGTAAAAAAATATATATTGCCATGAAAAAAGCCATAAAAATCACGGAAGATATTTGCGATTCCGTGAATATGCGGGGGTTTCCACGAACAATTATTAGTTAGGTTCAAAGGAAAATGCCGCGAATAACCGGGGCCGCGAATGACGAACCGCGATTACGCGGGGGTCGACTGTATTCCTACATCAAGACCATGCCGTATTACCATAGCTTAAGTATATACTGTCTCCTAATGCTACACTACACTGTCGTCAGTCTGATAAATAACTAATTATTTAAAGATCACCTGAATAACACGAGGTCTACCTTAATCACAATTTTTCCTTTATAACACAATCTTATTATCAGGAATATTGAGAAAAGAAGAAAGATAAACAGAAGAGGCACAAAGGCAGTTATTTATTATCTTTACTGACTTCAATAATTAAAAAAAACAATAGAGAGCTTCTGTTTGTCACTTGTATGACATCTGAATTCTTCGTTTTCTCCCAACGGAGATTTGATAGATAAATTCAGAGTGAGACAAAAGCCATTTGGCGCACGTGGCCGTGTGATTCACAGATGGGAAGCGAGTACACTTATTGTCATCTTGTTACCAACTCAAAGCAGGTATAGCAACTCTCCAACCAATATATTTTGCTTAATTTGTGATGGAGGTTATTTCTGTTCTTTGCTATATACGAGATCCTTTCTACCGTCATCCCTCGGTTCCTACACCTTATTTGAAGACGACACTGGTGAAGGTGTCAGACGGAGGTACCAATCCGTCGGAATTTCGCGAACTAGAAACACCAGCCAGCTACAACTCTTCGACATCAGAACATTAAACACGTTAGGACCTTTATACATCGCCCCCTTTATTAGCGAACGGAATGGTTTCGTCCTAGCTGAGGCCAATGAAATATGTCTGACAGACGACTCGATGGAAAGAATTCCAACTCAGGTGTTTACTTTCAATGGTGATCAATGAAAAGAGCAGTCAGTCTTCAAGAAAGTTTCCTGGTTTCAGGTCTCCGTCTTCATTGTACAAAAACAAGAAGTATCCGAGCTCGTTCCTGTTGTTCGAAACCCATTCGATCCTGACACAATCTCTTCATCTGGCTGGTATTTGCAGCTTTTAGGAAATTACATGTTGATCATTTTGGCGGCCAAGTAAACCCTTAGATACTTCGTCATAATTTTGGTAAAGGAAATAATTTCGTTTTATGCATATATATAACCGTAAATCTTTTAGAAAACCACGTCACTAACAAATTGTCTCCCTTTCCTTCGTCCTTTAATGATGAATACCTGTTTTTCTTTTTCATTTTAGAAATAATTTCTAAATTAAGGATTCCAACAGCCATTACCTTTATTCCTGGATTCTTACTAATTACAGGGTCACAACTTCCAATATTGGTCAGATTATCCCTTTTTCAAACTTGCGCCCTAAAAGGTTATTCATACTGTTTTGTTTTCAATGCATAATGTTCATTTGTGATCGGTAACATTTTAAAATAGTACTTTGAGTGTCTGATTTTCTTTCTTACTTGAACTATTCAATAATCAATATGTTCGGCTCTTTGCTGGGTAAAGTGAGATAACTACATACCCGCCGTATACAATTCCGCCGCGCCATGTGCTAGAACAGATAGACCCAGCAGCCTATGGATTTGGGCTCATGGAAGAATTCGTTTGTCTATTTGTTTTGATATCACGACTTTACAATTATTGCGTCGTTTATCCAACATGAAGTCGATAAAAGAATGTAACAAGAAGGTAAAGAGAAGTAGAGAGCGAAAAATAAGAAAATTAAAACGAATAATTCTATCTTGTAGAATAATTAACGTGTATAACAATTAAAATAATTCACCGATCCATGTCGTTATGTATGGATGTTTTTAACCCAATGGAACTGAAGTCATTCATTCAAGATTTAGTTTAAAATAGATAGCAATCGTCTAATGCCTATTGGATCAACTGTATTTGTTACATTATAATAATCATATTTTCTCCTTTGGTGAATATTAGATTTTTATTGTTATGGTCCCACATTCTATCCTTGCCACGGACCTTGAACTTATAGATGGAGGAAGTGAAACGTTTTTGATGAAGCCAGATGTTTACCAATCTCCTTTATTCAGATAGTTTCTCTCCAGACCTTCGTTAGCCGAGGTCTTTCAACATTTATTGCATTTTATGCGTATTTATAAATATACTTTCGCGTCACTTTTCAAATACAAGCAAAGTAAAGGTAATTAATAATCAGTTAGAAATTGAGTTCAGTATATTCACATAAGAAAACACTTCTATTTCGCAGTTATATACTCTTACCTTATATCTGTCTATTTATTGCATTTATCTAATTTTATCTGCCCGTATGTACTGCCAAGTATAATTTATTGTGATTAGATACGAAGCTCTTGTTTATAGAATCTCATGTCTTTGCTCTCTATTGTAGTGAGGCGATACGGAGAAAAATGCGTGTCTGCTGAGCAGTGCGAAGTTGCGATGAAATGTAATCAGACATGTATTTGCCAAAATCAAGCATATTTTTCCTTCCCTAAAAGGATATGTTCCTTTTCATGTTCGTCTATTGTGGGCGAAAATTGCATCACTCATAAAGGTGCTTATCCAGCAGTTTGCTTGGAATATAAGGGTGAGTAAATTAAGAAATAAGCTTCGGTCAGTAGGGGCAATGATGGATTCGGTCAAAGGATTTAAATGTTTTCAATAGACAGAATCAAAAAGATCAGATGGATTGTCTTTTTCAAATAAACTCTTGCGCGGTATTTAGTTTATCCATCATTTTCTTGTTAGGCGAATGACTGACCATATTCCAATTTCTTTTGGGTTGGCTGTGGACTGCACAATGGATAACAGCTGGGTTACTGAAAGGGCTGTTTAAATGTCTACCCTGGGGAGAATATTCGTCTGGTCGTCAGTACAAAAGAGCTCAAGAGGACTGACTCAATTACTTGCTCGTGGTTATTTGGTCAGTCACAATTAGATTGTTTTTCATTGCTCGCATTGCAATAATTTATCATTATTGATACAGGATATATATATATATATATCCTCAACGATAACTGCTGCTCCACCAATAATAATAAACAGACCATTCAAGTATAATAACGATATTCCTGTATCGATCTTGGAAATAATAATTTTAGATAACTACCTATTTTATTAAATTTTTTCAGTAAAGAATATGGGATATTTCAGTAAACAAACGTTTATCATTACTTGCTCTTTAATGACTCGTATAGATACACAAGAAGCTATCATTGAGTAGATGGCATATTTCATCTACGTATACTTTGTACAGATCTGTTGGTCTTTAATCTTCGCTAATTTAATTAACAATGATTTTCTGTCCACTCCTCTTTGGTAGATCAACAATCATGTCTCGCACTCTTTCATCCTTGTCTTTAGAACACGACTAATCTTTTGCAATAATCAGTTTTGTAAGATTTAATACAGCGGATGAAAAAGTATTCAGTTCCAAATTAATTCAGCCCAGTCTCTGAACCAGATAACCGACTGTGTATTGGAATCCCATCCCTTTTAATTCCATACTTCCGCTTTATTCGGCCGACCGTGTGAGCGTCTTCTCCCAATGTCGGATCTTCGAACCGCACGAAATCTACTCTCACAGTTACCGGATTTATTGTTTGCAGTAAATTAAGTTTGTTTTCTTTTTTATGCCTTTGTTAAAATTGTTAGCGACAAGTAAAATATATTCGGAGAAAACGTTATGTATTAAGAGCAGCGACCAGGATGATCTGAAGTAAACGTAACCGAAGTCCTTCCTACTTAATAATTATCTTATTTTTCACTTTGAGTCAGAAAAAACTAAAATATATGGTGTGGATAAAACGAAAACCATTATTACATAATTGTAAATATTCCAATCATTGTTGTAATCCAATTAAGTCATCAGTTGTTTTAAAAGTTTTCAATGTAGATTGATGCCCTTTTCCAGTATTGGCTGCCAGCTGCAGGGTGTCCGTTATGTGATGGATTTTACATTGACTGTTAGGTCATCAGTAAAACTGTCAATGAGATTTAGAGGTATTTTAGGATGATGATCAGTCGCGAGGCCTGCAGACTCCACTGACAGAGAGATTATTATTAACTAATATTGATCGGTTTTTATCGAAACACTGACTATTTAAATGAAAAGCGAAACAAAATTTGCATTAAAGAAATAAATTAATCTATCGCCTTTCTGCCTGTAAGGGTCACATGGCAAAGGTATGAAATCTATTCCGGATGACATCATTGGTGAATGATAACATTTCGTCATATTCCACTGTTTTATGTTCTGACGTTTTCCCGTAATTCTTTAATGTCATCGGCGTATTCTGAACAGTCGGCAAATCATCGGTTAATGGTATGAGCAAGCAAACATCTACTATCACTTACAGTTAACTGTTTGCGACATGCGATTTAATTCGTTCAATTATTCGAACTCTAAGTTGCTATCGACAACCTTAGACACGCTTGAGCTTTAATCTCCATTTCTTTCTTTCACAGGCAAAAGACATCGTTTCAAATATTATTGTAAAAGAAATGGCAGTTGTAAATGTTTCCATAATGAAGATTTGGTAGGCACGTGGTGCGAACCCAGTACGTTTTTTATTGTTTCTTAGCATTTGAGAGTAATGTGCCAGCGTGGAACAGTCATTAACATAAGAGGTGATGGATGATGCTGGTGTCAATGTAGACTTTCCAGGATTTCACGAGTTTTTACTTGTACTATCCCCAAGGACGCAGCTAGACAATCACTTGGCACCTTCTTTATTAATCTCCCCACATTATTTTCCAGTTTCTGCTTCACATCCGTGTTTCGGTGCCGTTAACGCGTACCGCAGATTGTAGTAGTAAAGCATTTGGTCGTATGGCCGAGGTCAGCGCCTCGCCATCTTGTCGTGTTCCCCGATTCCATTTTGAGTTTCGAGGTTAATCGCTCTCCCATCAAAACAATCCCCTACCGCCTATTGACTGCACCATAGTAAATCCGCCCGGTAACGACAGTTAGGTAATCTTCGATCCTTATTGTAAAATAGTCTATCTGAGCGTCTGAGAGATCCGGTGACAGGTTACTAAGGCGACGATAAATCTTGATTATTCTGCACACGGGCAGACGACAAGGAAAGGGTTAATAAAAATACAAAATGGAGTTACTTTTCACAAAATCCCTCCGCCTCTAAAATTTGGCTACCATAGAGACGAGAGAAGTTGGCATCTTATTCCTAGCAGAATTCAGTTTTTTTTTTGAAAGTAAAAATCTAAACAGGTCTACGTCCATTCGAGTTAATATGGTAACATCATTGGACACGAGAGCCGCTGGAAATTACCAGAAGTAATACTGACTATACTCTCTTTCGAGAAGGAAACATTCCGGTCACAGCGAATTCTGTGTGTGACGTAATAGTGAGAGATTTTGCGAGACATTGCCATTATTTTCTCGGGTACTTTGTTTCAACTATGAAACCGATGGATGTGATCCGAATGGGCAACGTAACACGTAGCTTTCAATATGCAATCCTTTCTCTATATTTAAGGGATGTGGTAACGTCTGATATTTGTGTGTCTAGTAAATGAATGGCTTTTTCGGAGACAGGAAATTGTCTGAAGGATATAAACAAATAATATTCAGATTTTCCTTATATTTCTTTCTTCAAACGACCTTTTCTGTTTAGTAAATAATTTCAACCTTAGTTGGAAGAGGAATGCAACTGAAACACTAACCCACACGTGCATACACATGCACAGTTTCACAAAACACACACACGCACTCACACATTTAGTACACACACACACACACACATATCTTATCTGATGTTTGCTTTCTATATTTCTATATTTTATAGCGAAGACAGAACACAAGTTTTCCACAAATATATTGTATTTGCTAACAAGAACTTTGAATTCTTAAATGCAGTTTCGACTTAAAGAGCCACATTAATAGAACGCTGATAATCGGGCGAGTCATGCGTTCGGATTGGAGGTGGGAGTCACCTATCTACGATGATGGACATTAAAGGACAGATAACTCTTCCCCCTATTAAGCTCATCACCCCAGCCTTCCCGTGAAGGATAGCATACAGTGGACGAGCACCTTGAGTACACATGAAAGTCTGGAACACTTCCACTTCTAGAAAACCCTTCTTTGACCCTATGAAATAACAGAATGTATATAAAGCGCCACTCTTGAGCTAGAAAATTCGAGTCTCAGCAGCTTCTCTTTGGAAATTAAAGTTTACATTTCTTTACTGAATACAGTAAACCTTTCAAGAATAATCTTCAGACGGTACCATCACTTTGATAATAATCATTTATAGGTTCTCCCGTGTAATTTATACTGGACCTAACTTTCTGTATAATGACGATTCTCGTTGTCACAGAAACTTCAGGATCCAAATGCAGCAACAGTACCAGTTGCGCTCATATGAAGAATGCTGAGTGTTTGAACTATAAGTGTCAATGCCCACAAAATTACAGACATCATGTTGATATGAATGTATGTTCTGGTAAGTATTGATTTATGTAGCAGACTAGAGAATGAAGGCGATATCATTCTGATAAAGAATCTTGGATGTCAGAGTGAATGAAACAAAAAGATTACCATCTTTAGTTTACCGGACAGAATCTTGCAAATATTTTTCACTTTACGATCAACAAATCTCGAGAAGAGTCGGCGAAGAGAACTGAAGTGAATCTTTTGTTGCTAATAAAGTACAGCTTTAATTACAACTTACTGTCCCGAGTGAAGTGAATTTTTAGTTACTGATAAAGTTCAGCTTTAATTACAACTTATTGTCCCGAGTGAAGTGAATCTTTAGTTACTGATAAAGTTAAGCTTTAATTACAACTTACTCTCTAGCGGTCAGTCGCATTTACGAAGAACGAAGGAGTTTGTATAATACGTACTGCTGGTGGATTTTACCAAATATTTTGTGCCATTTATTGATATGTATAAATTATTACTAATATTTAATGTATTTATAAAGTCCGATTCAACAGCATAGTTAGTGTTATTTGTTGTCCACGATGAATTCTTCTTGACATTTAGTGGTATTTACTGGTAACTCGCCTTAACTTTTAAATTCTGATTTTATACAGCGGAATATGCATCACAGACTCTCCTCTATAGTAGACGTTTTTGGACTGTGAAGCACAGAGAGATTGAAAATTAACTTTGAACTATTTGCTTCTCTGCAGTTAGTCATTCCTTACAAATTGGCCAAATTTGCGATCTTGGCAAAATGGTGACCACATGCAGAGAGGGTTTATACTGTCGCAAATGCCCTGGAAATAATACAGCAACATGTCAGGAATGGATTCCAACGGCATTTAGTCCAGGTAAGATTTTCCCTATCTCAGGTCATGAGCGATCTCCACTCTCACCCTCTATAAATCATCGAAGGCAAATGAAAATGAACTAAACGATCATCTACAGCAGGAGATCAAAAATTGTCACCTATCTTTTCCTACCTGTCTATCAGATTATCGAGATATTGTTTTTAGAGTCTTTCGGCGTATGTACGACAGAGTGGGATTATCGGCAGTTTATTGGCCATACCACTGAATCCTTTCTGTTAAAAGCTTCTACTCCACACAATGAATACTCCGTGAACTCTTACATCACTGTGAACGGAAGCATTCCTCACCGTAACATTCTTTCTTCTATCTTTAGCCGTGTTATCTTAATCCCTCGAAGATCTATCCTTCATCTATTTTTCTGCAGGAGAACAACGCTACAGAGAAAATCTTAATAAGAAACTTGGATATATAGAAAAAAATTGGACATTAATATGATCTTTATGTTAATTAATATAGTCGAAATGATCTACAGTAACCGGTAATTAACTATATCAATGAAAAATATTTCTCTTTCTTGTTAAATCGGAATGGTCTTCAGCAGAAAACACAAATTTTGTGCCATGGCGCTGCTGGATAACGGATCTTAGATGCCAGAAGGGTAGAGTCCATTGAGTGGTATCAGCCGATTAAGTCTTAACCTGAATAAAATAACCACTGGTTTTAACCTGAACTTATGCAGTGACAGAAGTAACCAGTCACAATTACCTAAAAGTACAATTCTGAATAACCTCAGCTGGTTATCTAAGGAAAATGCAATTATCGTTAAGAATCAAACAGAAGAAAAGTTTTATCTCAGCGACCTTAATCGTCTACTGAACGAATTTTGAGTCGTCGTCGGAAGTTACGTCATGATAATGGCGGACACTAACTTTAATTGTTCGTTACTCTCCCAATTCATCGACGCTATGTTTTTCGACGTGTTCAAAGATACGGTAACTTTTCCAGCAGCTTCCCATTCAAAACAACTTCATGAGGAGGAAAAGGAAAATATGACCAGGAGACTGCCAGGGATAAAATCAACCGATTTTACAGGTGAGTAGCAAGGCTAAAATACTTCTACTTTTTGATTATCTGTGGCATGAAACTGTAAGATCCAGTGAGGTCCTTGAGGCGATCGAGTGTCTCTGCCGGAAGTCCACCAAGAATCCTTCTTTACCTGGAGATTTCACAAAGTTCTGAGCAACAACGACGAAGAGTCATAGTGTAATTGAGGATGCTTGTTGTAAACAGTATGAAGATTTTGAAATCTAATATCATTATAATTATTAATGTAGTCTAATCAGCTGCTAGCGGATCCACCCTTCCTTAGTGCAGATCTGTGAGCACCGTAACTTGGCCATATGCCTCACTTTCTTATATTCGCCATCTCGGGCACTCATCGGTTTTTCGGTTCTTGATGGAGTAAAGGTAAACACCCCTCAAAGTCACCTGTTGAATATTCAGTCGCCTAATCATCCAAGAAACACGAATAACACTACATTTAGATGAGGGTTTCCCAAAAAATACACTCTAAAGGGACAGGACACCATCGAGTCATATCATAAGTTGAATGAAATGGAATTCTTACCCATCTCACTTTTACCTGGTTTACACTTTCAGTATGAACAGCTAATACATTTAGTTTACTCATTTACTCTTCTGAGTCGAAACAGTCGCTTTACGTAATGTTTACAGGTATTTCTCTATTCCTTTCCTCCCTTAAGTTTACCAGTTTACCTCTGTGAATCGAGTGGGAAGAACGTTTTGTTTTCTTCTGCTTTCTTCTTCCACTTCGCTGATCCGCGTCCAAGAAGAAAAGCACGTGTTTTTTAGCTCTTCACGCATGGATGAACACAACAGCAGTCTGATTGCGAATGAGCCCTCCGTTTTTTCCCCTTTGTTCTTTGTTCTGTTGACCTTCCCGCTTCACTTCGAACTTCAGAAACTACAAGAATTTCCGTACGTAGACAGCCTTGAAAAGTCCCAGTGACTGTATCCTAGTCTGGTACACGATGGTCTAAAAGCCAGACCAGAGAACCAGAAGAAACTTTTCAGTAAACTCGAGCATTTGGAACATTTCCCCCTCAAACAGCAGATTTTAATCCGACCTTGCTTATTTATTAGTTATTTCAACTAATTATGCACTTTTCGCTTGAATTCCAGGTAAAACACACAACAAATCGCCATCCGTCTCCCCGATGGCGCTCTCCTACTTTGTGTTGATCGCCATCATTGTACTCCATGATTTCCTGAGCTATAGGTATGTTACCAATTTTGTGATGTTTTTCGTTTATTTACATGAACCATTTGTAAACAAACAAATAATTAACCCTTCTCCACATAAATTTATCTCTTTTCCTGGTTACCATAACACTAAGGAGTGATAAACCATAATATTCACACAGTCCCATTTTTCTTTTGGGCATGCTCTCTGAGATAGTTAGAGGCGTTAACTTCCTTCTAGACAAAAATTATTGGACCAGTCGACCAGTAGAGCTTCGTCTTCTTTGTTTGAGAAATTAGTTCTCCATTGTGGAGGTCTACCAACCTAAAAGATATCTAGTTTAGCGAACTGTTCTTCAGAAACGTTTAAATCACACATCAGAATCCATCTAATGGTTAACTGAAGTAACAAAGAAACTTTGATTTAAGTTTTCTCGCTCGGGAAAACCATCTTGTCGTGGTTACTCCGCGATGCAGTTAAACAAAATGAATGAAATCAGGCGGGATTTATTCCTTGAAACATCTTGGCAAATGCAGCCAGCCAACAATTAGCACGAATTTCGTATACTCGACGCGACATTCTAAACCAGCCAATTAGACCTAGCGATCTTTAGACTCGAAAGAAATTTAGCTTTGCGAGTGTTTGGATAAACGTGCAGACGAAATGACAAGATCATAAGGAAAGCACGATCAGCTACGTTTGCGGAAGATACACTACCTGCCAAAATTGTGCCCAGCCTTATATTTTAAAGGCGACCGCAAATCATATCTTTTATGAAAACAAAAGATGCATACGTGCTTACTGTACTCGTATTTATACTGAAACACTAGTTTCTTTGAAATATTTTCGTTTCCTTCCTTTACTCTTATGAAATACGTTTTCGAAGACAGTCTGGTCTTAATGAGTTTCAAGATGTCATAAGAAACTTCTGTAACCGTTTTAAATTATTTTATTTATCTAAATTTATAACAGATTTATCCTGTTTGAAAATTGGAACTTTCACCTTTAAGATTGATCCATAATGGACTTTTTATTTTCTTCTAAAATAATATGGAAATTCAACTTTCGGATTATTCTGTAGATATTTTGTCAAATTGCTGACTTTTATTTAATTCAAATCATTTTCAAACCATTTGGTCAGCAGCCCATATTTCTCAGTGATCAGTTAATCGTCTTGCATGTCATGGCGGATATACAGTACATCTGAACACAGGTAAAATTTGCAGCAAAACAGTCATTTATATTCTTAAATTTGAGGCATCTTTTCTTTCGTGATAGAAACGGTCTTCGTTATGATAACATCCACCTCTGCTCCAATATGGAGAGCTGCTATTCAATTGTCTTTTCCTTGATATTAATATACTTCTTCTCTGTTATGGGATAATACATTTTAGGCTTTGTTTGTTTCCATTGAGTTCTCTCTGTTCTTCTCAATGTGTAATAAATCCCCTTTGAATTTAAATTTCATCATGAAGTGGCCAAAAGACGACAAACACAATTTTAAAGAGTTAAGGTGATTTTAAATAAGCAGAAAGAACCAGTTTTTGTTTTCGTTACGAATAATTTTAAAATAGTTTCAAATCGTATAATTTTAATAGGTCGATAATTCTATAATGAAATAACTTTACAATCAAACTCACTCGTTTTCTTACCTGGTTTGGAAAACATCTGGTCATATCTGAATCAACGTAACGTTATTTACTATACCGAAATGCTTTTTTACTATTCACAACTTCAAGATCATTCATGCAACGGAATTTCGCTGAAAATTATCTTAAAACGACAAAGAAACAAGTCTTGTGAGCATCTATGGCTGAAATTAATTTCAAAAGTCCTTGGAAACAAACATTGAAAAGGAGAGTGAAAGATTCTGCCTATTTGATCGATCTCTTTTCAGCATTTTGAGCCATTTACTTATTTGCTTTTTATCTCAGGCTATTTAACTTTATCGTTAATATGTTTTTATATTTTCAGGTTTCTTGCCATACACACACACGTACAGGTGTAAATTCCTTTGTTTTTACTGACTTTACAAAAGAACTTACTAGATGGGATTCTTAAATCTACATTTGTTGCATACTGTATATCTGAAATATTTCACAACATGAATTAATCGATATATACAAAGGTAACTTGTTTCATTTATTGATTATTCTTTATTTGTTTTCCTAATTTTGTTGTATCTGTTTCCATTTTATCAAATAAAGATGTGATATTCTTGATTTATGTTGGTTTTTGTGTTTACTTATTCAAAATTTTAATTTTAATTCATTATCATTACCAATTTTAGTTAATTATTTCTTTTCATACTTAATCACAGTTTATAAATGTACATAAAATGTTCATATTAATTCGAATGGACGCCGACCTGTTTACATTTTTACTTTTAAAAAAATCCGAGTTCTAATAGGAATAAAGTGCCAACTTCTCTCGTCTCTATAGCAGCCAAATTTTGGAGGCGGAGGGATTTTGTGAAAAGTAACTCCATTTTGTATTTTTATTAACCCTTTCGTTGTTGGCTGCCCGTGTGCAGCGTCATCCATATTTATCGATCGCCTTAGTAACCTGTCCCGGACCTCTCAGACGCTCAGAAAGACTATTTGACAATAACGATCGAAGATTACCTAACTGTTGTTACCGGGCGGAGTTACTATGGTGCCGCCAGTAGGCGGAAAGGGATTGTTTTTGATGGAGAGCGATTAACCTCGAAACTCAAAATGGAATCGGGGAACACGACAAGATGGCGCGGCGCTGACCTCGGCCATACGACCAAATGCTTTACTATTACAATCTGCGGAACGCGTTTACGGCACCGAAATACGGATGTGAAGCAGAAACTGGAACATAATGTGGGGAGATTAATAAAGAAGGTGCCAAATGATTGTCTAGCTGCGTCCTTGGGGATAGTACAAGTAAAAACTCGTGAAATCCCGTGGTAGCATTCCATGGCCACCAGGTGCTCGATTACGTGTTCAGGAAACGGATAGGATTTTCCCCTGAGGCACCGAACTTCCAAATGTCAGAACTTTCCCGTTACATTCTTAAATCCCAACGTTTTCTGTTTAGTAAAGGTAAACGGTCTTTTTACATTGATCACTGCAGCAGAAGAGAAACTTTCAAATTAGCAAACTGACTCTTTTTATTGTTCTGTGCAGGTATTATTTCGTCCAGGGTCGATACCATTGAGTACGTGGTTGGAGCTTCGTTTTTTCTCAGGCGGTGACTTTCGCTGAAATCGTCATCAGCCCTTTTGTTTATACCGTCGGAAAGTAGCGAAAGACCCAACTAGAACCCTTCGTTTATTGGCTGTGAGAGGAAACCGAACTTTCTAATAAAAATGCGCACCCCAAGTTTTTAAGGAATAACTAAAAGATATTGTACCACGGAGGTAGGCAAAACAGAATTTGCGTGACCGAGATTCTAACTCGTGTAAATCAGGTACCAGACATGTTTGATTTGATGTGAATTTGTGACATTGCTTGAGAGAAGCGACACCGCCATCAGATATCACAGGTTAATACACTTCAGCTAACTGAGACAATTCTTCTTGGCTTCTAGTGGTGGACTTGATATCCTGAAACTATGTGCAAAATATTGGACGTTAATATAATAAACACACATGGGGCTGATACAAATTTCACTTGGGTGGTCAAAATCTATTTAATTTAACAGATACATATATATAATTTGAAGTTTGAAAATAATAATAATTCAGTGTCTAGTGTGCAGAAGATTTGATTTTTATAAAAGAGATGATACAGATCCAGATGAATATATTCACAATTAACTGATAAACTGTTTCAATTTCCATACTATTAACAAACAGGTGGAATTCTTTTCATCTATCATTCACTTAACATCAAATATAACTATTTTTCCAAAAATCGTTTGTTAAATATAAAAGGAAAATAATTACTTAATAAATAATTAGTTATATAACAAGACTTATAATACTGAAAAACAGCTAAAGTCTACATTGACACCAGCATCATCCATCACCTCTTATGTTAATGACTGTTCCACGCTGGCACATTACTCTCCAATGCTAAGAAACAATAAAAAACTTACTGCGGTAGCACCACGTGCCTACCAAATCTTCATTATGGAAACATTTACAACTGCGACCTTTTTATAAAATATTTGAAACGATGTATTCTGCCTATGAAAGAAAGAAATGGAGATTAAAGCTCAAGCGTGTATAAGGTTGTGATAGTAACTTAGAGTTCGAATAATTGAACGAATTAAATCGCATGTCGCAAACAGTTAACTGTAAGTGATAGTAGATGTTTGCTTGCTCATACCATTAACCGATGATTTGCCGACTGTTCAGAATACGCCGATGACATTAAAGAATTACGGGAAAACGTCAGAACATAAAACAGTGGAATATGACGAAATGTTATCATTCACCAATGATGTCATCCGGAATAGATTTCATACCTTTGCCATGTGACCCTTACAGGCAGAAAGGCGATAGCTTAATCTTATTTTCTTTAATGCAATTTTTGTTTGGCTTTTCATTTAAATAGTCAGTGTTTCGATAAAAACCGATCAATATTAGTTAATAATAATCTCTCTGTCAGTGGAGTCTGCAGGCCTCGCGAGTGATCATCATCCTAAAATACCTCTAAATCTCATTGACAGTTTTACTGATGACCTAACAGTCAATGTAAAATCCATCACATGACGGACACCCTGCAGCTTGCAGCCAATACTGGAAAAGGGCATCAATCTACATTGAAAACTTTTAAACAACTGATAACCGATTACAACAATGATTGGAATATTTACAATTATGTAATAACGGTTTTCGTTTTATCCACACCATATATTTTAGTTTTTTCTGACTCAAAGTGAAAATAAGATAATTATTAAGTAAGAAGGACTTCGGTTACGTTTACTTCAGATCATCCTGGTCGCTGCTCTTAATACATAACGTTTTCTCCGAATATATTTTACTTGTCGCTAACAATTTTAATAAAGGCATAAAAAAGAAACAAACTTAATTTACTGCAAACAATAAATCCGGTAACTGTGAGAGTAGATTTCGTGCGGTTCGAAGATCCGACATTGGGAGAAGACGCTCACACGGTCGGCCGAATAAAGCGGAAGTATGGAATTTAAAGGGATGGGTTCCAATACACAGTCGGTTATCTGGTTCAGAGACTGGGCTGAATTAATTTGGAACTGAATACTTTTTCATCCGCTGTATTAAATCTTACAAAACTGATTAAAGCAAAGATTAGTCGTGTTCTGAAGAGAAGGATGAAAGAGTGCGAGACATGATTGTTGATCTACCAAAGAGGAGTGGACAGAAAATCATTGTTAATTAGCGAAGATTAAAGACCAACAGATCTGTACAAAGTATACGTAGATGAAATATGCCATCTACTCGATGATAGCTTCTTGTGTATCTATACGAGTCATTAAAGAGCAAGTAATGATAAACGTTTGTTTACTGAAATATCCCATAATCTTTACTGAAAAAATTTAATAAAATAGGTAGTTATCTCAAATTATTATACTTGAATGGTCTATTTATTATTATTGATGGAGCAGCAGTTATCGTTGAGGATATATATATATATATATATATCCTGTATCAATATGATAATTATTGCAATGCGAGCAATGAAAAACAATCTAATTGTGACTGACCAAATAAACCAAGCAAGTAATTGAGTCAGTCCTGTTGAGCTCTTAGGTACTGACGACCAGACCAATATTCTCCCCAGGGTAGACATTTAAACAGCCCTTTCAGTAACCGGCTGGTATCCATTGTGCAGTCCACAGCCAACCCAAAAGATCACGGAACATGGTCAGTCATTCGCCTAACAAGAAAATGATGGATAAACTAAATACCGCGCAAGAGTTTATTTGAAAAAGACAATCCATCTGATCTTTATGATTCTGTCTATTGAAAACATTTAAATCCATTTACCGAATCCATCATTGCCCCTACTGACAGAAACTTATTTCTTAATTTGCTCACCTCTTTTTTCGTAACAAGGTATAGTTCGAAGAAGCAAGGAGCTGGGGTATGATTGGCCAACGAGAGACATACATCTAGCAACACATTTCGATTCCTCGATCAAAAGATAAGACGTCCAGCTGCATGAACAGATGTGATTATAACATATGGACCAACCAGAGCAATGTAAAGAAGACACGCATTTTTCTCCGTATCGCAGCACTACAATAGAAATCAAAGACATGAGATTCTATAAACAAGAGCTTCGTATCTAATCACAATAAATTATACTTGGCAGTACAAACGGGCAGATAAATTTTGATAAATGCAATAAATAGACAGATATAAGATAGGAGTATATAACTGCGAAATAGAAGTGTTTTCTTAAGTGAATATACTGAACTCAATTTCTAACTGATTATTAATTACCTTTACTTTGCTTGTATTTGAAAAGTGACGCGAAAGTATATTTATAAATACGCATAAAATGCAATAAATGTTGAAAGACCTCGGCTAACGAAGGTCTGGAGAGAAACTATCTGAATAAAGGAGATTGGTAAGCATCTGGCTTCATCAAAAACGTTTCACTTCCTCCACCTATAAGTTCAAGGTCCGTGGCAAGGATAGAATGTGGGACCATAGCAATAAAATCTAATATTCACCAAAGGAGAAAATATGATTATTATAATGTAACAAATACAGTTGATCCAATAGGCATTAGACGATTGCTATCTATTTTAAACTAAATCTTGAATGAATGACTTCATTTCCATTGGGTTAAAAACATCCATACATAACGACATGGATCGGTGAATTATTTTAATTGTATACACGTTAATTATTCTACAAGATAGAATTATTCGTTTTAATTTTCTTATTTTTCGCTCTCTACTTCTCTTTACCTTCTTGTTACATTCTTTTATCGACTTCATGTTGGATAAACGACGCAATAATTGTAAAGTCGTGATATCAAAACAAATAGACAAAGGAATTCTTCCATGAGCCCAAATCCATAGGCTGCTGGGTCTATCTGTTCTAGCACATGGCGCGGCGGAATTGTATACGGCGGGTATGTAGTTATCTCACTTTACCCAGCAAAGAGCCGAACATATTGATTATTGAATAGTTCAAGTAAGAAAGAAAATCAGACACTCAAAGTACTATTTTAAAAGTTACCGATCACAAATGAACATTATGCATTGAAACAAAACAGTATGAATAACCTTTTAGGTCGCAAGTTTGAAAAAGGGATAATCTGACCAATATTGGAAGTTGCGACCCTGTAATTAGTAAGAATCCAGGAATAAAGGTAATGGCTGTTGGAATCCTTAATTTAGAAATTATTTCTAAAATGAAAAATAAAAACAGGTATGCATCATTAAAGGACGAAGGAAAGGGAGACAATTTGTTAGTGACGTGGTTTTTTAAAAGATTTACGGTTATATATATATACATAAAACGAAATTATTTCCTTTACCAAAATTATGACGAAATATCTAAGGGTTTACTTGGCCGCCAAAATGCTCAACATGTAATTTCCTAAAAGATGCAAATACCAGCCAGATGAAGAGATTGTGTCAGGATCGAATGGGTTTCGAACAACAGGAACGAGCTCGGATACTTCTTGTTTTTGTACAATGAAGACGGAGACCTGAAACCATGAGACTTTCATGGAGACTGACTGCTCTTTTCATTGAACATCAATGAAAGTAAACACCTGAGTTGGATTTCTTTCCATCGAGTCGTCTGTCAGTCATATTTCATTGGCCTCAGCTAGGACGAAACCATTCCGTTCGCTAATAAAGGGGGCGAGGTATAAAGGTCCTAACGTGTTTAATGTTCTGATGGCGAAGAGTTGTCGCTGGCTGGTGTTTCTAGTTCGCGAAATTCCGACGGATTGGTACCTGCCTCCGACACCTTCAACAGTGATGTCTGGAAATAAGGTGTAGGAACGAGGGATGACGGTAGAAAGGATCTCGTATATAGCAAAGAACAGAAATAACCTCCATCACAAATTAAGCAAAACATACTGGTTGGAGAGTTGCTTTACCTGCTTTGAGTTGGTAACAAGATGACAATCTGTGTACTCGCTTCACATCTGTGAATCACACGGCCACGTGCGCCGAATGGCTTTTGTCTCACTCTGAATATATCTATCAAATCTCCGTTGGGAGAAAACGAAGAATCCAGAAGTCATACAAATGACAAACAGAAGCTCTCTATTGTTTTTATAATTATTGAAGTCAGTAAAGATCAGAAATAACTGCTTTTGTGCCTCTTCTGCTT
>JACATO010002561.1:0-25902 GCA_018389105.1 Nautilus pompilius
TACTTTAAGATGTGATTTACATTTATTAAAAAGGGTTTTATACACATCAGCTAATATTAGGACTTGCACAATATGAGTTCTAATCTAAACTGGCTGCCAGAAGTTATATAGTAATTAATTTTGTGCTTTTAAATGAATACAATAATTGTACTTTGTTGAAACATCAGTCCTCTGTCTCTGTGTCTGTCTATCTGTCTGTCTGTCTGTCTGTCGGTGTGGATCAGTCAACCTGTGTATCTCGCCACTTACCTCTCAATAATTGTTTCGACACAATCAGTCTTCTGTACGCCAGATCTTCTACCGTTAACATTGGTGGGTGCTATAAAGGATGACATCCAATTTTTGTTTTACTAGTTCAACAGGGTGAGGTGCTCGAAATGTGTCTATTACCATGTGTGTGCTATCATCTTTACAGAGGATGTGCAAATGAGCTGTATGTTTGAGACCCCTGATTTAGACCATACGTTTCCTGATGAACTCACAGTTCAAATTCTCTGTATAGGATGAGCCAGACAAATCTCCAGCCAAACTGCTGCAAGACTTAAGGCAAAGAGACCTCAAAATTTTCCTGACCTTACCATCTACAAACTTCTCAATTATTGCAGAGATAACGAAAATAAACTTAGATCAACAATGGACCAAATGTCGTTCCCCTAATGACAGTTGAGTCTGATCTGATGCAATGAACTGACTTTGACAACATTGCACAAGCTCAGAAGGAAGCAATCATCTAAAAGACAGCACATAAGTTTTCATGAGATTTTGTTTTTGTATATTTTCACATTTGGTTACATAAGGCTATAGTATTATTAAAATGTAGCTTCACTAGTACATAAAAAGATACATTTACAGCAGATATTTAATATTTCAGGAATGATAAACCATTGAGATGTATTGTGTATATCGCTTTATAAAATCACTGTTAACGTATTAGCTGGTGTGGCCTGTATGTTTTTTCTTTTAGTTTACAATGTTAAATGGGTATTTTTTACAGCTACAGGAATATATACAGATGACAATTAAATTTGTTAATATCTCTCAGTAAACAAGAGATATGATCACTAAAACGACATTCTGTTATGGAAATCCAGTAATTTTATTTGGCCTTCTGTGTGGAAGAATAGAGCAGTTAATTTAGACAGAGCACATCGTGATTTATTATTAATGTAGCATGAAAACATCTAACAGGGGTCTAATTATTAATTCATTTTGATACGTTCATGTTTAATGGATGTGAGGGACAACGTTTTTGTGCACAGGGCTCCAATAAATCTTAATCTACCTCTGAGCATGGGATGTGTGTGTGTGGAATTTGAAACTGGGTTCTATTGGTCAATAATTGAAAAAATATTCAGATGTGCCAAGAGAAAGTTAATACACAGCTCGCAACTCAGCCAAAAGAAAATGCTCACCAAAATACTGTTTAATTGTAGGTTTCACTCAGTGTTGCATTGTGGGAATGTTTTCAAAATTGTATGGAGACAGTCCCAACAGCTTCCATTTACCTACTACATGTTTAAAATATGAGAAAACCAATTATATATATTGTTTCTTTTATCCATTACTTGTTAAATAATAAATTTTGTTTCAGTTAAATTTCACTCGCTAACAATGTAATTCTAAGTCAGACTTGCTGAATTAAAGCAGCTGTGGAATACAATAGTCCCTAAGGGGACAACTGGAGAAGATGCCTTACACTACCAACCACCTGAGAAGCAGCAATCATATTCCAGTAAAACTCACTACAAAATCAGAGCAACAACAATCACTTTCCATGTCATCAAACCCAATTGGAGCAACTGCCCTGTGATGGGTTAGTGCAGCATATAGTACACTGGCTTGTTATGGTTGCAACCATAGTTTGGTCTCTCGTGTGACTGGATCATAGTGGTTCCTCTTGTTCTTTCGTATTGGTTCAATTTTAATTACGGTGGGAATCTTATTTTAAAGAAAGATTTCTTTTCACTCTCAGCCAAATGAGAAATAAAGTTGACAGCTATCTTTTTCCTTTCAACATCCATTTATACTTACAAATTCAACGGGTTGAACTGAATGTCTGTTTGATCAAGAAAACTCTCTAAAATCATGCAATGTCCTTATAGGTGATTTTTAAAGTGTAAACCCTGGCTGTATATTAATTTTAAAATATGATTAAAAACTTTAAATAATCCAACTAAGAAATAGTGTTAAAAAAACTGTTTCAAATAAAATTAATCAGAACAGTTTAAAAGCATAATTATTTAAAAAAAAACAGACTGACTTATTCAGAAATTTTAAATTATTAAAATTTTTTTAGAAAAAGCAAACTTTAGTAACCATAAGATTAAAAACTGAATGATTACATCTCTGGATTTAGATTTTCTCAACATACTTATTTAAAATGGATTACATTAAGCATTTAAAAAATACTGTTTATGCATGAAAATGGCTGTAACCAGCTCACTGTATTTTACACTTTACTCAATATAGTATTATTAACTGACTAAGCATTTCTTTGATGTCTGTTTCTGCATAAAACTACCATTTTCAAATGTTTTCCTGGGAATTTTAAACCCTGGTAAAATCAAAAAAATCTTATATTACCTGTTACAGACCTAGATCTCAGTACCAGTAGCAATAGTGTGTACAAAGAAGACTGTTGAGCCACAGCTGAAAAAACAACAACAGATGAGTGTTTAAACATCCTTTTCTTTCATCAAACTTTGGAAAGTCTAATATATTCATTTTAAAATTTTATGTATACATGCATGGGCCAAATTGTTTTCCCTCCTTTAAAAAAAGAAAGAAAAAAAAATAAATTAAATAATTCATGTTTTGCATTTGCATGCTGTTTTACTTTGATTACAGTAGCAGAAATTCCTTCTTTGCTGGTACTGCAGCTCACAAGTATTTAATCTCTTGCTATATTGTCGCAGAGTTGTAGTCTGAAGCAACATATGAAAAATTTTCTATACCCTTACTCTTTTTTAGATGATTTTCAGATTAGGATAAAAAGCAATCCTTTGCTCTTGCTAAATATCCACATAGAACTCCTTCCTGACACGTTCTTAAACCAAAATTTTCTATTGTATGTTTGTACAAAGAGTTCTGTGATAATGCTTTCACTACTGTAATAATATTCAAATTTAATGGCATTATTTCAACTGTACCACAAGTCATCAATAACACTAATGAAAAAATGAAAGGTCTGACCAATGAATTACCGAGAGTTTTCATTGCAACTATTTTTCAGTCAATAACCAAAAAAGAGAGTGTAACCAAGATCAGTTTAGTTTGTGGCTGGTATTCACGTGTGTGTTGTCTGTTTTAATTCCGTTTACAATATTACAAGAGTTAATTTTCTTTTTAAAATGTCACAGCAGGAAAGTTATTCTCATGCTATCTTTATATTATTTATTAATAAAAAAGTCACTAAGCAGCAGCACTTTTAGAAATTTGCTGACAGTTTCTGAATATTCTGAAAAATGGTAAAATAAATGTATGTATTGTCACATGTCAATAGATTGCGAAAAAAGAATGAATTCAGTGTTATCAATGTTCGGCTGTACAGATCTCAAGATAAGTAAATCAATTTAAGAAGAAACTTTTAACCAAATTTACAAGCTAAAGTATTGGTTAATAAGCATTTTTTTCCCAAAAGAATTTAAAGTTTTGATCAAAAGATATGTGCTTATTCAAGTTAAACAATATTTTATGTTTAGTCTACTTCCTTTACAAATTCTTTGTCACAAAGGATTTCATTAAAGAGAATTAGGTAAACAATTAGAAAGACTGGGCTACCCATAAAAGTGACAACTACATTAAACAAGATGGAATATAAAATTACCACATATATAATGCATATATTCATTGCACTTAAAATACATTTGTATAACAAACTAATGGAAAAAAAATGAGCAAGAATATTAACTTATGAACTAATTAACTGAAAATGCATAAATGATAGAGACAGTAATACAATTATGAGCCATTGATGCCATATCTAATAATAGTCAAAGTATTTTATATTAAATGAGAAACTTTAGGAAAATAAAACATGTTAAAAATGGTCTAGAAGTAAAAATGACTTAATGATTACATTCAATTTAGTTTAATAGTGGATTTTTAAAATATCTACAACTGCATTTATTTTACTAAAACTAATTGTAAGATTCACTGTTTCTTTGTAGAGAGTGGATGATGTCCGTCGTATCTCAAGGTTGCTGAAGACAAAATGACAAGACCTTAGTTTTATAACACCCAAGTATGTTTGATTACTTACATTCAAGCATTTTTCTTTGAATACATCTAACTACAGCTTACATAATTAAAAAAACATTTGGCCATACAGCCATCTTCATCAATTTTCCTGTTAGTTTATATTTTATACTCAATTAGATAAAAATTATAAATATTTTTAAAAAATCATACAAGTGCATTTATTTTATCTTCTGAACGATGACGGTCAGTGTTCTTGTTTATTTAATTTTTGTTTTCTCTCTTATATTTAAAGATATTATTTGGCACAATCTTCTTTTGAAAATATACAGCATAAATTTAGGCTAAATGTTTTATTTTGTATTACCCAAGAAATTTGTATATGTAGTAACAGTAGATAGGTATAAATACAATGAAAGTAGACGTGTACTCACAGCTGTAACAACAACATAGTAAAGAGCAGTGGTTGGTAAAAGAAAAAGCAGTTAGTCAACATCGTATGATGCAGAGTCCACTCTCTGGCAAAGAACATCCCATTTCTTCCCTCAGAACAAGCACCACAGAGAAGAGTGCCGATATCTGACGACTGTACAACCTTCACAAGAAAAAAGATCTTTTAAATATTTTAATTATGTTAAAAAATGTTTACTGAATTTTTAGAAAAAATGTTAGCTGTGTATAAATCCTTAAAAAATGACATAGAATTTACTGTTTCATTCTAAAGATATTTGTATTGTTATAAATGATCCATTTTTTGATAAACAAAAAGCAAGTGAGAAATAATACAGCAACAATATTTCAGAATGTTTGCTTAAGTAGCAGATAATTTACAAACTGCCTTTTCGTTTTCTTTACATGGATTATTATTATTTTAAATTTCAAAATTAAAAACGTAAGAATTTTGACAACAGCTCAACAGAAATTTTAAAATGTTAATAGTGGCTTTAGAAAAATGTAATCCAGACATTTCCAATAGCTGTCTTACACTAGAACCCTTTTGTGTGAGTGCAGAAAATTGTTAGCAGCTGGAATATCACATGGAAAATGTAGCAGAAACTTTAGTAAACAAAATATCTTTATCATACAATAAATAAATAAATAAAAATTACCTGGCTGCATAAACATAGCAGCAGTAGATGTGAACCGTCAAGATAGAGAGGATATTCTGTAAGTGAAAATCCAAATACACCAACCACCAACCAGTGATGTGTACCAAAGAACTGAGTCCGGCACAGGTCCTATCAGTGAGAGGTTCCCTAAAACAAGTACATAACAATAATACTCATTATGTTACTTATTGTATGTAATGGCTGTCTTGTATATATAGCAAAGTTATCAGAATTCCTATCACTATATTTCAGTGAAAAAGAAATTTTCAGATTTGTTTTTCCAAAACAAAACAAGTCAAGCTACCATTTTATTTTATACCATTTTAAATAAAATCTTTATTAATTGCGATCCACCATCTAGAAACAAAAACCATTCAAATGTTTAATTTATGCCACAGAAAAGATGTAGAACAAAAATATACGGAGAATTTTTAAATAATGATAGCAGTTGTTCTGTGACAATTTGGATGTTTGAGTCACTAAAATATAATGGAATTCATTTTTAATAATGACTTAGATTTTAAAAATATTACAATAAATATAGAGAATTTTCTATTGTAAGTGCGACTTATTTTCTTGGCAATGTAGTAATTAACAAGAGAGGAACTGATATTGTAAAGAGGGCATAATGTGCCCAACAGAGAAAATTGGTGCAATTTTAGAAACTTTATTTGATATAAGGAATAATAAAATTGAAACCTAAAAGGTGATGCATCTTTCTCTCACTCACACACACAATGGACAGTAAGATTTCCAAAAGAAAATATTACAAAACAAAAGCAGAAACAGGATCTAAAAGGATCTCAAAAGTAAAAGGAAAATCATTTTTTGTGACGCATCTTTTCAGTATCTTAGTTTTATGCTAATGAGTGCAAATTATTCTCTTAGCGTGCATTACTGTGAATCAGGGACCACAAAGAAAACAGCTGGATTAACCAAAGATGAAGAACCAGAAGAAAAGTTGCTTTCTGGAAACAAAATCATTAATTTTCTTTTGCATATTAAAAGTTAAAAAAACAGTGGTTTCACTTATAACAAGTCCATCACAGTCCAGTGAACAATGTACTCTCTCCATTCTTGAACTGACTTAGACAAATGTAACTCTAAATAAACACCGCTATCTCTTACCATTTTTTCTTCTAAGGATCCAACACTGAACAGGCAAGAATTTTACATTTGGTTTTCTTTTCTTCCACAGGCTACGTGGTTTGAAATTAAAAACAGCAAACAAGAACTGATAAAATGTTCATTATTTGCTTGATAAACAATTAGTTTTTCAAAATAGATATCGGGGAAGAAAAGAGACTTTATTTTGTGCACTAAATATATATATTATATTATATATATTACATTTGCAGTGTCAGAATGTGTTCTGCTATATATATATATATATCACTTTTCAACAAAGTTACAAAATGCATTTTCTCCACCTGGCTTATCATATCAGTTATCTATAATGCTGATGTATTATGATGTCAAATTGTCTTCAAATGGTTTTTGGCCTTGCATGGAGGAACTGAAAAAAAAAAAGAAAATCTTATAACACATAAATCGAGCGAACATGTGGGAAGGGGAGGACTGCCCATATGAACTTTATCATCACAGATCAACTCTGAATGAGAGACCTGCTAGAAAATAACCAGTTTCCTGATTGGTGCTTAGATTACTTCAAGCAAACTTCAGTATGATGGCTTAGTTTGGAATGGTCAAAGAAAACATAATCTGGCTATCCCAAATCTGTTTGGACAGATGTGACACTGAAATTTACTTTTATGTGGACAAGTTGTAATATCACTCCAAGCTTCACAGAATATATCACCTGTGAAATAACAATCAAGCAATGCTTCTTTTCCTTCAAGAATAAAAGAACTGAAGATGTTTCTTGCACTGTTTCTTTAAGATCATTAGAGGGCAATGCCAACACCTTGATAAAATGATTGTAGTCACAAGTGATAGTTCTAAAAGTTAATTTCTCTAACAGATTTATCAGTATTTTTTCTCTCTCTCTCATCATTCACTGGTTTGTAGCCAATATCATCTGTGCCCATGACCCTCCAGACATTGGCATACATAATAAGCTATCATTCCTAACTATTCGTTGATTATGTATGCAGACAATCCTGATCAACCTTGATTACTGCCTGTTAAAACCTATTATTCACAGCAGTCAGCATTGTGTGCTACACCACTCCACCCATTAAGGATAAACAGTTACCTGTAACAGACTTTCTATGAAGATAATTCAAGTGAAAGTTGCACATCTGTTAATAACTTTAGTGTATGCAGCATACTGCCCGCAAACTTGGCAACTGTCCACTGGATGCTGGCATGCAGAAATGCCTTTAGTGGTACCAATGTTTACTAGAACTAGGATGGTGGTCAATGGTATAAGTGCAAGAGATAGCAAATAACTGCAGTTTCTTTTTTAATGGAAGATGTTAAGTTTCCCAGAATTCATTGCAGGGCAATCTGATGGCAACATCCTATCATGGACGACTATACACATGGTGTAAACATCAAGAGCAAATTAGAGTCAGAAAGAACCATCGCATGAGAGGGATTTTTCTCAAGAACTGTTTATCAGTTTTGAGAGCATTAAACTATTCCATTAGCATCTGGGTTTCATAAAGTGTCAACATACTGGATTCCACAAAACATGGACAGGTTTTAAGAGCATAGACGTCTGAAAATCTTTACTGAGAGAAATTGCATCACAAATAGGATTTGATTTTCATGTATGAGGAGTCACAGTCCACTGATATATATACTCAAGTTCTACTATTCCAGCACCAGCACCAAGGCTCACTTCCCTGAGATAAGTTCCTCCTGTATTCAGCCTAGAAAGTCATGAGCTATAGTGTTTTAGGATGTAAATAGTGATGTGATCCAAGCAAGATAGTAGATTAACCTTTCACAAAAGCTGCAATTCACGAGGCACAAATTGATCAGCAAAAGAGTGTGTGCCTATAATGCCTGCCCCCTTTTACAGCACCCTATAGCTGACATGGTAATGTTGGGTTGAGAAGAACCTGTCCATCCTGTTTATAGCCCGGACCTGGTCCTGACTGACTGCCACCTGCTTGGATCACTAAAGATGCATTTGATGAATAGGTAAATTAAAACCAATGAAGATGTGAATCCCAAAGAATGAAGTTCTACTAAGCAAGTGCATAGGACTCGTGCACTTATCCCATCTGTATGCAGTAAAACTCGATTTGACAGACCCCCACCCGACGGCCGCTGCCTGGTCTTCTGACAAAGGTCCACGTTGAGCTGTGTGGAAATTGCTTTGCTTGGCCGCATTTTGTGCATAAGTAAACAGGGCGTGTAAACATCTGGATTTAACGGGATCCCCTCCCCCTATTAGTCCGTTAAATCGAGGTTTTACTGTAGATATGTATGTGTGTATATGGAATGAGTGTTCATGCGAAACACATTAAGAAATGAGTATGGTTTGGCTAGTGTATCTCATACACGAGGTCTGTCGAAAAAGTATCCGACCTTAGGCTGGGGGGATTACGTACTTGGTGGGGTTCCATTGCTAATCCCCTTCGAAGTGGGCCCCTTGTGCCTCCAGCCCAGCGACCCTTCCACTGGTGGAAGCCGTCTGGAAAGCTTCTTCCAGAATGGCTCTCAGCTCCGCATGATGTTCTCTCGGCTCTCAAGGCGGGAGCCTTTCAGCGGCATCTTCATCTTTGGGAACAACCAGGAGTCAGAAGGAGCCGGGTCTGGAGAGTAGGGAGCCTGGCGAATGAGCCGGGGCGGTGTCATGATGCAGCTGCCGGTTTTGGGAGGCCCCCAGATCCGGTCTCTTGCGCCGACCTGCATCACGAAGACGGAGACGGACGACTCCCTGACAGGACTCCTTTGTGACTGTTTGTCCTCCTGGTGCCTATTCGCGATGCCAACGCCTCGGTAGTCAGCATCACCTCGGTTTCCGGGTCGTACCCGTACAGCCAGGTCCCGTCTCCAGTTATCCCGGAACTCGGGATCCCTGCTGCCAGCATCCAGCGGGTCCTGCGCAACCTCAACACGGAGTTGTTGTTGTTGTCCCCGAGAAAGCAGCTCGGCCCCTCTCCGCGAGCCCAAATCCTCCTTTAAAATTGCGTGTGCAGAGTCTTTACTGACCCCAGCCCCGTCAGACGACGACCCTCCATCATCAAGGTCCCCACTTTCTCGATAACAACCACACCCCAGCATGTTGACGGCCCCTCCGGTGAGCGGCCATCTTTGGACCTGTTGTGCCAACCATTCTTCTATCGGGTACCACCCATGGCACCGGCACCTGTTGAACTTTGCGAATTGTTCCCGCCTGGGTATCTCCGAGCTTTTGGTAAGATCGCTGCTCCACAGGTTCCGCCATCACGGATACAGCGCCTCACACAATGGCTGACCCGTCCAGCCAGCCAGCCCGCCAAAAACCGCGCATGCGCACGACGGCACGCGGCTCCCACTATGCTCACTTCCGCCTCCCTAGCATCATTACTTCCCAGTCGGATACTTTCTCGGCAGACCTCGTGTGGCAGTTTTAGTGTAAATCGAATCACACATGCACCCAAAATCATTTGGTCCCTGCACTCTACTGACATCACACTCATAAGGCGCTATAAATACTATAAAAATTACCTGCAGACAACAGGTGCGTCCACAGGTGGATGTGACACACGAAGGATTTTTCTAAAAACTGATTCAAACGATGACTTAGTTCTAGTCCAACAGGAGGGAGACCCCGTCATCCGGTGTAACAATATTTTCAACAGATTGGCCACATTCTATGATTAAAAAAAGAAAAAGTTTGTATATTTTTTCTGAGGACTGTAAAAAATTCAGCAACAAAGCAATCTGTACAATATATTTTAATATGAACCATTTTGGGCTGCTGAAAATGTACCCCTGAATGTTATCAATACTAAACCTTAGTATTTTAATTATACATAACAAAACTAAAAGTTTGAAAAATGTGTGTGTGTGAAATAACAGTCATCTATCAAAAACTAATTTTAATGCAAGTATCACGTGTTTGACATTAATATAAAAATTCCAGCTGGCAGAAAATCAGACGTTTTGAAGGCAAATTGACATTGGCCTACAGCGAGTCAAAGATAAACATATCCAAGTTGTAGCCATTCACACGGCTGATTTCATTCTAAGAATTCTGTGAAGGCCAGCCGACTAAAATCTGGATTTGCAAAGATTCAGGTCATCTTCAAATTGCAAGCCAATGTTGTTGACCACACAGACAAACATCCCTGGTTTCCAGTCTCTAAAACAAGCGAAAAAAAACAATATTATTAATTATTATTATTATTATTATTATTATTATTATTATTATTATTATTATTATTATTATATTATTGTTGTTGTTGTCTCGTTTTACAGCTATGTAACTGTCGTTGCCGCCGCCATCGTTTCGGTTGAGCAGAATCAGTCTCTATTCCCCCTACAATGACACTGAAGACTGATATTTGCAAACAAACAAACAACAAAAAAGAAACTGTTTCAATGCATTAAGATGTCCTGTTTCCCGTCGCCTAACCCCTCCCTCCCCGGTAACACGAACGGTCCCCTCCGGTGCTGGAGCCACAGGGTTTTAGCCAAAATGATTTTGGAACAAAATGTGGACTGAACATAAAAATTTAAGGCCGACCTCGGATGTCGGTAAATTAGATGATTGATTAATTAATATCTTGGTTTAGATGTTTGCATATTTTAATCCGTCATTAATAACATTCTGGCTTAAAATCTCCTCCAAAACAGGACGGATACCATTCAGAGCACACATTCCGCAAGGATGTCTCCCGCTCGGAAATGGCGCCGGGTCGTCTGCTCGGGTGGCGGTGGGACTAGCGATGGAATAGGGGGGAGATATATGTGTGTGTCTGTGTCTGTCTCTTTCTATTCAGGTTTGTCTGTCTTTCCTTACAAGTAGATTATCTCGTTGGTTTGTGAAATTAAATAACGGAGTAATTAGATGATGATGTTAAATGACGACTAGGAGAGCGGGTAGTGACTGGGTGTCTGGTGTCTCGTGCTCTGGAGCTCCTCGGTACAGTCGGACAGGTGAGAGGAGATGAATTAAAGCTTCTTCGGGCGATGGAAGAGCGAGACAGTTGTTGGGTTAGGGCTCCGACCCCCGAGAACCAGTTTCCAGAGGCTCTAAGTAGTCGGCCACAACAGCGAGGTTAATCTAATACAACAATGGCTTCTCAATGGCGAAGTCACCACAAGGGGCCGATTTAACCGTCTGTCTGTCAGAGGAATAATTTTAAACTGACCTCCCTGAATTTAGAGATAATATCCTTCAGCGATCTTCGAGTTGAGGAATACTGTACGGTACTGACTTCAGTCGCTGTCCAATTTCCTGATGATCTTTTGTAGATGTTACACAAAATTTCGGTGGATGAAAATGATGCAGAATACAATAATACAATGCACTGTACTGTACTGTACTGTACTGTACTGTACTGACTACAATCTAAAATATGACCTAATACCCGTGTTACCGCCGTCTGCTGGCTGTGATTATCAAATTAAAATCTTGCAAAATCAAAGTTCTGTTGATGTAAAAAGAAATCGTAACGGATCTGGATAAAAATGACTTCTACATCAGAAAATCTGGACACTTTTCTGAATTCAGCATTTAAAGATGTTGCTGTTGTAATAACATAGCAAAGCCTGAAGATTGTATCCTATCAGGTAGACGTTCCCGCCGATTGGGTTAGGGCCATGCAAGGTAAAGAACCATTTGAGGTGAATTTATATTAATTGTGCCTGGTGGTCATGACTACTGTATACGTTCTAAGGTGTGTGAATGGCTAGCAACATTTCATTTGAATTATTCATGTAAATTAAACAGAATAATGAAAAGTGAATCCAGTATGTTTTCCATGGATTTACTATTAATGAAAGTATTCCTGAAAATGATATGTATGTATTTGTGAGAAACAGTCACCATGGTGCACAATGAATCTTGTTTCCCTTGTGTAGATACACATTGGTATGTTTCATTTCACAGCAATGTTCAGCTTTTCAGCCAAAGAAAGTCGAAATGCGGACACTAGATGGCATCATCGCATGTTGTGGACCAGTGAGGAGGAAAATAAAAGCATTACTCAGAAATGTGGTGACGTTGACAGAGAGGTACTATGCAGGTTTGTCACAGATTTCAAATGTCAACTGGTTAGAATCAATAATATTTCATGTAAAGCAATCATCATAATTGAAACAACCTCAGCTCATCATGCATGTCTATTATAATGATCTTTGTTAGTATCCAAATGAACAATAGTATCTTTGCCATACAAGGTGATGACATTAATTTTTGCTTTGGAATGTATTTTTAAAAGTAGGTAGTGGGAGAAAGATTAAGCAACAAATTGTTTATACTAATTAATATCAAATTAATACTTGATTTTGTGTCTATTCAAGTGAAGTAACTGCTAAATGCATTGATCATTGCCATTAATTTATTTTGCCCCTGGTTTGTGAAACATTTTAACCTGCTTTGAGACTCATCTTTACCAAGAAACTTATTTTGATAGTGTTCTTGCACAACTGATTTTATTTTTATTTTTTGTTTGCATAAGAAAAATCCCCTTAATAACTCATTTTGTACGGCTCTTGAAATCCTGCGGTGTGCTGGGATTTTATTCAGCTTTTCTTTTCCTAAATTTGTAGACAAGCATTAGCGAGGTTACAGAGCTGGTTGTGGGGAGTTTTAAGCTAAATTTAAAAAAAAAATGATTTGTGTGACTTTCTTAGTATTTACATTTAATTATTCAGAGCAAGTTTATTCATATTAGGGCATAAAAGGGTGTTGCTTTGTATAATAGATTTTTTGCCTTCTTGACCATTTTGAAAGAAATAATGATTAATCATAGTATATAACCACCAGGGAGTCTCCTGAGGTCATCAGAAAAGGCCATAACTATACTAAAAATAAAAATGATAATATGGAGAAATTTTGCTTGTATAAATTGTGATATAGAATTTCTGTCAATGAATGATGTTTTCTTTCGTTTATTTGTCCAACTCCAAAATCTGCAATTTTTGATTCATCTGTGTGTAAAATACACGTTCTGTAAAGCAGAGATGATGTAGCCTGTGTATACCAATGATGATGCTCAAACACTAATATATGTACAAATTATCGAGGGGAGGATGACTTCTCTGGTGTAGTTTATCTCCCATTTTAAATTACTACTATTATTATTATATGTATTTAGGATTTAGTTAAGTTACCATGAACGATGACAAGGTGGTACTTTTGTTATACTGTTGTAGCCAGTAGCAGGGATTCTGTCACCCTTGTCTGCTGGCCTCTGTGATTTTCCTTCACTTCCAGTCAGAAGATTTATGGGTTTTTTTTTCATTGTTGTGGCTGGATCAGGAAAGTTGTACTAGTCATGTTTTACACACAATCCTCCTCCTCCTCCTCCCTTTTTTTCTGGGTCCCAAGCTGATATAATAACTAAGAGCTATACAACTAACAGTAGAAATAAATAATTTATTCCTTTACATACATATATTTTATTTTTTCTTTATTTTATTTTATTTTTAGATGGTTACAGCTCTTGTAGTTTCTAAGCCAGTGTTGGAAAAGGTGATATTCTGCCATCAGGACGATTCAAACTGGTAGGTAAATTAATTGCTCAGTTAATGCACATATGTTGTGGGGTATTAAAGATGCCTATATGGTTTATAGTCATAAAATGTTAAAATATTCTAACATTAACTTACAGTGAAAGAAGAGTATGGGTTAATTTTCTTTATAACAGGTCAAAACAAATCTAGTTTTGCTGAACTTCTCAGTGACTTCATGCGATAACTACATCCATGTGCCTGACATTGAATCCTGCCAAACAACAACAACCTGTCTTTATTCTCTGCAGTAATTCTAAATTTCTTGTATACAAATGCGGGTTGTTAAACTTTTATAAGTCTGAATTGAATCATTCAAACTTTGCAGAGAAACTGGACTACCTGGATTGGTCAATGATTGTGATGTTGAACAGTGTATTTTTTCCAAAGGTAAAGTCAAAGCATTTCCTTAAATACAAGTCTAATTAACTATGAATGAACATGCTTACAATTCAAATTTTCTTCTTTTAAATAATTAAGCGATACAGATGTAAGTGAAAATAAAATTTTTTTTTTTCATATTAATTTTTTTAAATTGGCAGCTGCCTTTCTAAATGTCAGAAAAAACTGATTGCACTTAATTAAATTTTATTATAACTAATATTTGTGAAAGAACTTTCTGTTAAAAACAGACAGTATGTCTTAACTGAGGATCTAATAGTTGAATGTTTTGGACAAATGATTTGGAGATGTTACTAATTAGCAATTCACTTTGGATAAATTGTTTTAAATGACTGCTTCAGCACTAGGCCCTTGTAGAAAACATTACACTTTTGGTGTGTGCTCATTAATGCTGGATGCTTTCACCTTGCAGATTTCTAATGCTCAGATGCTTCCATATCTGCTTGCGTACTACTTTCCAAACCATGCAGGTAGTATCTTCCACATCATTGTGAATGATGTACTAAAATCTCAAGAAAATTAACTCAAATTGAAGAGCCAGATGCTGCGCAGAGCTCCATGCATGACTGGATTATATTCTTTACATATATTCAGAATGAAACATCTTAAATTAAGTAATAAACTGAAAAGAAACAAGGGGATGGCAGTGGCATTTGGGGGTGTAAATTTATCCATTGTTAACAGAAAAACAAATCAAAACTCCCCACAACATATACAAAAGGGAAATTCACAATCAGACTGACAGGACACATAATGTATAGTGTGTGAATGGTAAATATACAAATTAATAACAATCATATTGAGGAAAAAAAATTGATAAAGGAATGGAAAAGTGATTATTTAGGAAAAGAATTCCATGAGTTTAACTTTGACTTTTGAAATCCTGACATTACCTATGTCTATTAACTGCCAGCCACATGGCTAAGTGAGGCAGAATCAGGGTTGACCAGACAAAAGAGAAACAAACTCTCATAGATGGTCTTATCAGTGTAATCTATGTATAACTACAGTGTCAACATTTAATGTAGTAAACTACATGAGGCCTGAAGTGGGGGACTGTCCTTAAATGTGAAGTACTATCCTCAATAGCATTTGAGAAAATAATTTGTTTTAGGCCACGTAGTTTCTGCAACCAAACTTTCTAAATACCTGAAAATGGTTAGCACAAGATAAATAATGTTTTGGAAACACTGTATCTGACTGACTTAAAGCACTAGATACTTAATTTTCTAATTTTAATGGATAACCATTTGCTGCTGTAATTTTTTTGATAAAAACAATTTAATGTGGAAGTTCTTTTTAGACTTCTGTGAAATCAATGATTTTAAGTTTTTGTACAGAGACTATCGCTTTACAAAAGATTGTTCTGAAGCAAGAAATATTACTTGATCCTTATCAATATGAATATATTCATTTATTGTTAAATTTTATTTTTTTAAATTTCTCCATTATTTAAACTAGACTTTAATCTTTTGTTTGCTGCTTTTTTGTAGGCCACTTAGTGAAGGAAAAGCCTTGAAGGATAAATTTGATGCCAATTTTGCTGCCACACGCTATGTTAAGGCTTTAGACTGTATCAGGAAAATCAAGCAGGAGCAGGTAACACCCTCATTTCTTTTCTTTTTCATGTCTGTCTAACTAGGTTCAGAAATTGTCAAGATATCCACTTATTTAAAAATCTTATGTTAGGAAACTAAAATCAAACAAAAACTTAATAATATTAACTACCCTTTAGCAGAATACTTTTGAAAAATGACTTATTTTGTTTTTGAAAGATGTATTATTTAAAATACACACGTTCATTTAATATTTTCTAAATTTAATTTCTGAGCTCTAGTTTTTTCTTGAATTTAAATGACATTTGTCTCAGCATGCTTGATGCCATGACAATTTCAGTACACCTTTTGATGTCCAGCTTCTCCTGAAGAGACTTTTAGCAAATCATTGTTGAACAGATTCCCATGATAAGACAATCACAGATTATTATTCACGGTATTTCTAAAATTGCAGTAATGGAATTTTTGCACAAAGATGCAACACCTTCTGCAACAGATTGGCTGGATTGTTGGATGTGTCTATAAGTTTCTTTCTGCTTCCTCTCCCTGTAAACAAGTCTAAATCCTCGTTGCCAAGCACTGCTCTTTAGTTCTCAACTTACAGAAACTCAACAACATATCTATTCAACAATGAATGGCATAGTTAGATGCTCATAACTACAGAAGAATATATGAAACTGAGCCTATGCCTCATAAGCAGTGATAAGAGAATATTCTGGAAAATGAGACTGACCAAACTGCGAATATTGCACTAGTGTTTAATAAAAAAGAAAGCAAAGTGAAGGGTACTTTTTGCCATACAAAGATGGAACTCAAACAAAAATTAACATTATAAAGTTCCAGTGTATAATAGTATGCAAAACTGTTAGTTTAATAGTAAATAGTAATCTGATTTTGTCAACTATGAATTAAAAATGTTTTTTTTTTCATTTTATTTTTTAGACATCCATTATGTGTTAATTTGGATTGATCTGGTTTATTTCTCTGTCTGTTTTAGCAAAAGTTAAGTCAAACTGGCCTGTAACTCAAAGTTGAGATGTTAAGGTGGAGAAAGTGTTCACTCAACTGTTAAAAACAAGATTTTAAAACACAATCTAATTTTGTGTGTGTGTTCGCCTGCTTGTGCATGATCACCATGAGCATCAGACAGAGGTAGCTAATTCCTTTAATAGATGCTTTTTCACCTGAAGAAAATTTTGAATTTTCTGTCATGTCTCTTTTAAAATGCTATTACTTCAAACCAGACATTCCAGACTTTTGTACTCTTTCTTGACTATAACTGCTGACACATCAGATCATTCTATTAAATTGTCTTTGAATATTCAATGAAACAAAGTGGTGAGGATTCTGTGTTTGGTCTGCCTACTCCAGGATGGATCTGATTAGTGATTTGTACAGAGGAACCAGAACCCTAACTGTTTGTATAGTTTACATACCTGGGCCCCTCTTGGTTTTACTACGCTCACTTTCACTTTTCATTTAACTTATTGCATATAATAATGCTAATGTTTTTCCACTTTTTATATTTCTAAGAAAGTTATTACCTAAATTTTCAAACTGAGGAAATCTAAGTTTGCTAGAGGATAAGGCAATTTAAACGTAATAACTTTAATCTTGTCTTTGCCCTTTTTATGCTAATGTATTATTTTTGTACATCTTTCAGGATGCCAATGTGAAGTTGTACAGGCGTGATATCAAATACCTGAAGGAGTACAAGCATAAGGCGTGTGAGGTGAGTTGTTTAGTGGATGTGTGATATTTTTTGCTAGTTTTAATGCTTTTAGAAAGAGAGAAAAAGAAAGAAATAGAGGAAGGGGGATGGATGAACATTTGTTTTTTCAGTAGATTTTACTGTTCTTGGAAAGAAAAGAGATTAGATTGACTGAACAAGTTATAAACATTATCATGCACAGTCAAAACTAATTTTTCTTTCATTTAAAACAAAATATTTTTCATGGTTTTTGATATTGTTTAATTTAACTTTGTAGAAACACTGATCTGATTTTTAAAAAACTGATTTCCTGTGATTGTGTGTTGTTTGTTTTTACAGCTAAAAGAAAATCTAGAAGCCGACCAAGCTAAACATAAAGAATTGGAAAAATCCATAGGAACAGTTGCAGCCAGTTGAGGTAAGTTTCAAGCCTCCAGTTAGACTCTGCTATCTTTCCCTCATACTGTGAGCAGATTCTGCCATATATTATTTTGAGTAAATTCATTCCCACAGACACCTTTGGTGGCCCTTACAGCAAGATTAGAATTGAACCTAAACTTTATTTTATTTACCCCTCAAATTACTGAATAGAATTTATTGTTATGAGAATTTATCTACGGTGCTTTTTATGTGAGCTTTTATCACCACTTGAGGGATCTAATTTTATTGTCTCAGCAAAACTTTTAATGTTCCTGTCTTCAAAATTCTCTTTTGTCAACATTTCTTGTAGTTTATAATCTCACAGTTGTTTCATTGAATTTGGTGACTAATGACCATGTCAAGTTATGTTGTTAAAGCGGGTGTAACTACTTAAAGATGTGATTTACATTTGAGGAAAAGGGGTTTTATACACATCAGTAATATTAGGACTTGCACAATATGAGTTCTAATCTAAACTGGCTGTCAGAAGTTATATAGTAATTAATTTTGATGGTTTTCAGTAGTTTGTTTATTAATAGCTGGAGCTGGCATGACCTCTCAGCTGAGAATAACTCCAACATCAAAAGAAGAGCTGAATAGAACTGCATTTTACTGGAGAACTTGATGGTAAACTGATTTTTGAAATGTAGATTTAAAGTAAGTAATTTTTATAGGCATGTTTGTAGTGATCTTGTGGAAAGATGAAGATTTTTCTATTTTTAATAAAGTTTTGGCAGATTGCCCTCACTTTTTAACATCCATCCATCCCTCCCCTTTTATTAGCCTACCTGGGTGAGTCAGCTCATGATCTTTTCACATGCAGTATCTCTGTATAATTTTCTTTTCAGGAAAAGCTTGACAATCTCCTGTCCATACAAGCCAACATCAATAAACTAACAAATGACATTGGTAACGTTTGCTGTATCAAACTCAACCTCCTTTTATAAATCTGATTTGTTCAGAAACCTTTGAGTTCACTGCATGAAATATCAGGTGTTTATTAACAGATATCATCTGGAAACGTGGCAATGTGCAGATTGCACAAGCAGAAACTAGCCCGAGATGGATTCAGTTTTCATTTGCTTTCATTGAATGGAAACTCGATGTTTCATGCAGTGCTTTTTCTAAAGATTAAAAAACATCTTGTGTACTTCCTGAAACTAGGGTACAGTATAATTAATATATACTAGACGACCCGTGAACCTATTGGGTTCCCATTGTGACAGCGGTTGATGACAAAAAGACAACACACAATTTTAATATTATCGAGTGATCAAACTTTAATTTTATGAAAAGTTGAGCATTTACATCAGGAGTCATTGTTTAATGAGGCACGCGTTTAATCACAACATTCTTGGCAACCACAAAATTAAAACACACTGTATTGCTAGTAATAATTACAAAGGTCTTAATAAACCTTGTTGCTGCACACTCAACTATAACTTCCAGGCAGCTCACCTGTGGTCCAAATAACTGCTAACCCCGTTCTACGTCACTGCTCTTGACCAATTAGGATGGGCCTGCCCATTCTACGTCACTGCTCTTGACCAATTAGGATCGGCCTTTCCTCGTTCTACGTCACTGCTCTTGACCAATTAGGATTGGCCTGGCCCATTCTACGACACTGCCCTCGACCAATTAGGATCAGTCTTTCCTCGTTCTCAATAAATGGGAACAAAGCAGCCCCTAAATTCAAACACATGGTTTGCTAGTAATGATTACAAAAGTCTTAATAATTCCATTATTCGTTGCCCGATTTAAACGAAACTTGCTACTGCACACCGCAGTGGATGGCGAGAGTAAGGTGACCATAAAGTTATAGCGCTTTCTTGCACCGTTTAGACGGAGTCTAGGAACATACATACCTACATACATACAAGATGAGAGTTTTAGTAATATATAGATAGAATATGAAGGGTTTAGACCAAAATTAGATTGATCAATTTTGAGTAAAATATTTTGTAGAACAGTTTACTGAAAATGAATGGTTTCATTACTGTTGTTTCTAAATAAGAAGGAAAAAAACAACTACTCATCATATCAAGTTATCAAAAATCTAAATTAATTAAATTTTTGATTTACATTTTCTGCAATACTATTTTGTCAAGAAGCAGTTTCTTTCTCTTTTCCTCTTCCCTGTAAGGTTTGTGAGCAGATGGCAAACCTAGTAAATAATATTTTTTTAATGGCAAATGTTTGTGGGTAATTAACCATATGCATTATCCACCTCATCTTATTAAGAGGTCCAGCCAAATACAGCCAGTGTGAAAAATAAAGACTCCTGCCCTATGATGTTATAGCTAAACTAGTATTAACAAGTGAAATGGGACATTTGCTTTACCTACTGCAGGCAAAATTTCTCTCCAACCACATAAACTTTAAAAAAAAGTGTGGCAATAGAAACTGTTATATTTACTTTTCAGAAAAATTATCTGGTGAAAAGAAACAGCTGGAAAAGGCAATTGAAGAGCTTAAGGTACTTTTTGTTTGTTTTTGGTCTCCAGGTTATTTCTTGTGCTTTTATCCACTTTTTTGGGTGGTTTTGTTGGCTATTTGTTCAGGTACCTCTGGTTTTTGTATACATTAGTGGAGAGATCTAAACTTGTAGTTACCGGGTGCTCGTGTGCTTTGATTTATACAAATTGAGATAAATAGATTGGAGGTTGGATTAAAAACCTGAATAATGTCCCCCCAATCAAAAAACCCTCTACATTGCATCCAAAGCTCTTTACCTGGGGAAGTTTTGTAATGAGCTCCTTACTAGAAAATGTCACAAGACCTCAGTAAAATTACCAGACATACACTGGTGGGCATAATTATCACATAACCTACCAGATATTGTGTTCATTTCTTGTTACAGGCAATATATTTTTAGGGTACATTCTTTCTCTTGTGAAGTTGGTTGAGTAGTAATAAAGCAGTGACATCATATTGTTTTGACTTTTATTCAACAAAATAAATGTCCTAAGTTGTGGATATAATTACACTTGAATAAAAAAAAATGTAAAATATTTTGGAAGTAATAATTTTGGCCAACACTGTATATTTCATAATAAAATGTATGCACTGGTATACACTAGTAGAAGAAAAGGGCAAATTCCCTGTAAGCTGAAACGTTGTAAGTGTGTTTCGAAGTCAGTAGGATCTTGGGTGAGGTGATAAGATGTCTTAGAAAGGTTTTAGGACATTTACCATTTTTAATAGTAATAGTCTGATTTATGGACAGAGGTGTTTTCATAGTGGCACAGTTAAATTTAAAATTTCAGATAAGGATGTATAATGATAAATAATTTTTCTGACAGTTTGTGTAACATTATGTGCTGAATAAGAGATGTTATTGGTTAGGCATTAGTAGCGCTAGTAGCTATTTAGTAGTCTCCACCTGAACAAATACCGGAAGCGGAACAGTATAAATATTTGTAAAAAAACAGACTAGCTGAGGTTTTGTTTAAAGAGAGTTTAAAAGCTTCCTGCTCTGCTGACTTAAAATAATCATTTTCCTTTTATCACTGAAAATCTCCTGCAGATAAGGAATTCATTTCAGATTGTGTTCTAGTGATAAAGTTCAGTGACTTGCCATATTAGTTTAGCAGCTGCCATAAATGTATGTATTTAGAGACAAAATGTACATATTTGAGGTGTGTATTTGACATCTAGATGGCAAGCTATGTAGTTAATAATTTCTTCCATTCTACATAACTCCTGTTTAAAGTAAAAGTATGTTGAGGTTGTGGGAAGTTAGAATTATGGCTTTGCAGAGTAGAGTTTTGTTCTGAGCAAACCTGCCAATGTTATTTATGCTGTTAGGATTGTGTCAGGCTGCCTCAGAAGCTATGCTGATGTTCTGTTCTGTATTGCAGGTTCCACCAACAAACTTCAAAGCAAGTTGAATGAATTTCAGAGCAAGTTAGCAGAGATGGAAGACTTACAGGTCGAGGTTTGTTACCGTTGTGATTTATTTTAGTTTCTTCATAGAAAGGGTATCTGGTCCTGATTGACACATTGCTGCTCTGAGGGGCAATAAGAAACAACCTGCTTCTTAATCTCAAACTTGTCTGTTAGATTTCACAAATGTGAACAAATTTAACTGGGCAGACTCAACTGTTTTGGATAAACTTGTTCTAGATTTTCTTATCTTTTCTTTACAGTACAGAATATAGTCCTATACTTCAAATGTAAACAGGGTCTTTCCTATACTTGCAGAACCGACTCTGTGGTATCTTTGATTGTAGGTTTGAGCAGAATGTTGTTGTTTCAAAGAACTACTATTCTCTTTTTTTCTGAATATTTTTTTCTCTTACCTAAAGATAAGTATAGTTTCATGAGTTTTCACCTCGTCATTTTTCAGCTTGAGCTCAAGCAAGAGACACTGATCAGTAAGGCAAAACATTGCAGAAAACTGAATCCAAGCTGCTGCTAGATCTGGGCAAGTTAGAACAGGAAGCCAAAGTGAGTCTCACCTATACCCAAAGTTCCTGTTCTGGTTTGCTGCCTCCATGTGGTAGCTTTTAGATTTTACCTGAATTTCTTTAGCTCTATTGATGCTTCTCAATATTAGACCCTTCCCTATCTGTCATACCCACTTCTAAAAAAAATTCAAAAAAAGTAAATTTACTAATGAGTATTGAAAGGAAAATCATTGGGGACAGGAACACTGAATTCTGAGAAATTAATAGACTTTACTTACTCCAGATAAAATATTTCTTGTTAATAACTTATCTATATCAGGTTTGTCTCAGTAAATTTAAACTGTTGCTTAAATAATTGTCAAATGCTGCCAGAGGACGATTAAAAAAATGATGAATTGGATAAATGGTTTCTCTTTGAAGCTTCCATTATACAGTTGTTGAGGACAAGTATGGGCAGTATTCATTCAGAAATGTTTTCACTTTTAAGTTGCGGATGAACCAACCTAACATTTTTCCAGGCTGGATTATTCATGATTTAATATTTAAAATCTGCATCTGTCATATTCTGTTTATTTGTGTGTTAAGGATAGAGCACAAAAACGATCCATGTCTTTCCATTTATTATACACTTTTTTTGTTTTGTTGTTTATGGTAATGTTATGATTTGAGTAGATTGAAACAAAACAAATGCATGACATTCCAACCAAAGTCAAGCTTTAATCAAAATTTACAAATTTGTCTTACCAAATAGCTTTCAAATTTTGATAACATGTGAAAATATTTGTTGCTTTACATGTCTTACAAGCAAATGTCCGATTTGATTTTAATCAATATTAGAGATCCAGAAATTATTTTCTCATTGTGGATCTTTTTCCAGTAAATCAGAAGACAAACTAAAATATTAATATTTCATCCAGGACATCTAGTTTGCATATAGTGTCTTTATATATACATACAATGGGCACCCAAAAGGTATTAAGTTGTTAGAAAAGTTTTGTTGGTTTTTTTTTTTTTACTGCAACATGAGACTTTGTATCGTTCTGAACGTGAAGTTTATTAATCAAAGTAAGTTCCATTATAATCAGTGCACTTGTGCAAGCGTATTTATAACATTTTGAAAAAAAATCTGGATTTATGGAGTTGATAAATTGTGTCATTGCTGCTTGGTTGGAGGATTCAGACAAGGAAGCTGTCGAGTTCTTGTAAAGTTGAGAGAAAGGTCTGGTAAATGAACTGGGTGAGTGAGAATTTTTTACCTCAAAATGTTCATTTTCTGAAGAGTCCTTATGCAAATGAGGATGAGCATGGTCGTGGAGCAGGATTGGCTCTTCGATTCAACAATGCCAGCTGCCATTGGGAAATTTTCTGATGAACATCATTTAATTCATGACAGTACCTTTCAGCTGTGATGGATTTTGTTTCTCATGACAAGTGAAGAGCAGATCTCCAGTCAACGATTTTGTTGTTGTTGTTCATTCAAAGAACCCCGAAAACAAATATCCATTGTATGATTTTTAAGAAGGTAGGCTTTGCCAAATGTATGCCAAAGCACACACTACAAAACAATATATAACCTATCTATAAAACCTCAAGCATGCAAAAAAGAACCCCAAATTAATATAATATAAAAACCAACAAAACTTTTGTAACGACCTAATAATACCTATTTATTTTGTGATAAATGTTGAGTGATATGGTAATAAAAATCATACACAAAATGTCTTTTTTATATGCTGCTACTATTCTGAAAGTTTCATTTCTTTTATTCACCTGGAGATAACATATTACAGTAGTTTAAAATGCTTGGTCCATATGTTAAGTAGATTAGTAATTTGAGCATCTCACAGCTGAGTAGATTTTACTGATTGAGATTCATCATTGTGTGATGAATCTGTATGGACGCATGCATTGATGATTAGTGCTGTATGAATTGTGTGAAAAGTGGAGAAACAACTCTGAGATAGACCTTGCCATGGGCAACTGGCAGCAGCTGTTAATGAAGACAGTACACAGAAGGTTTAACTTATTTGGCAAATGGACACAGTTCGAGTTGAGTGAGAGTTAACCCATAAAGGTGATTAGTAATAACTTGATTAATGTAAAGTTTGCGCATGGTGGGATCACATAAGCCTCAGAACATCAGAGACTAGTGGACAGTGTGAGAATGTTGTGAGAAATTCTGTTCACCAGTAGTTTGCTCAACAAAGACAATATTTCAGTATATGATATTGACTGGTTCTACATTGGTGTTAGTCTGTAGATTGAGATGGTGACTTGAATAAATGAAATTTACTTACAATCAGTTGTTTGACTGGCACTAAATTTAAGTTTAGAAAACCTTTGTTGTTTTTTTACTAATTGATTTTCCTGAATAACAAGTTCAAAAAATAAAAACTTCTCTTTCAACAGGTAAATAAAGAGAATATTCAGAAGAGAGATTCACTTATAAGACAATTGGCTGGAGAGTATCAATTTGAAGGTAAAAATATTAGAGTAGTGTTTCTGTGGACATACTAACAAATCTTAAATTTTGAACAAATTAAACAACCCAAGCCAAGTATTGTCACTTGGTTTATTTTTTTTTTTATAGAAAGAGAATGGAAATATACCTAGATTTTATCACTAAAAGAATGGTAAGATGTGTGACGAATTTAGTTAATCTGTTTCTGTATTTTTACAGTTTAGAATATTAACAGACATGTGAGATATCTAAATGACCAGAGGATGGTTTGACTCCTATAATATATATTTGAAAAAAAGCATAACTTCAAACCAAATGAAAATTTTTAGACTAATCTTGACTTGGCTTTGTTTGAAAATCTCTATTTTGTTTAATGTCCTGCTGCTGATTTTGTTAAAATTTGAATTTGTTCTCCTTAATCTGATATAAATGTGCATATATATACCTCAGCTACATTTGTCACATATTTGTGTAGCTTGAAACTACAGTGATCCAATTTTACATATGTGAAGTTGCCTGAACAGTTACCTTAAATTTTCAAAGTTTAGTTTGTGTATAAAGCACAATTATATAGGTTTTAGCACCATTGAAAATGTCTTTTATCCAAATTTGACAGAACACTTTATGCCACCCAGGATAATCCAAGAACTGTTTTGGATCTGCATTCCATTAGAAATCTTGGCCAGTGGAGCAGATGATTAGCTCTGATTGATTGATGTAGCAGTTTTCAAAACATTTGCAGAATCTTACTGATGGAACTAACACTAGCAGACAAATTTCCAGGACTATGCTTAAATCAGTGTCAGGAAACATTGCTGAACATCACTAGTTGAGAAATTCCAGTAACAGTAGCAACACCCACCAAAAAAGGCTTCATACATATGTATACCAGGAATATTATGATACTTTTTTAGTATTCGGTACAATAAAATTGCACAAACAATTATTATTTAGGAAAGTTCACAGTTTGATGGCATTTGGACTTTTCCATGCTTTT
>JACATO010002562.1:0-31912 GCA_018389105.1 Nautilus pompilius
TTGGTATATTAAAGGTTTAAGTTGAGACTTAATATAGTCAAGACCCATTTATTGAAATAATATCAAATTCTTGTTTATATATGTGTATGTGTTGAATTTATTTTATCATCACACATACCCAAAATATAGAATAGTATAAATATATAAAAGGTTCATTATATGTGCAAAGAAAGAAAATATGCACACTGTACTATGTGATTTAGGCAAGAACATGGGAAAGTCATTTTAAAAAGTTAGCTTATTGCCTTAGACCACAAATAAAAGAAATAACATAAAGATCTGAAAATTTTAATAATAAATTTACATGTATGTAGTAGACACAAGTAGTAGTTATAATAAAAACATTAAACAATTGTACAAACTAGAAAAAGAGTAAAAATGCTAAAATAGTAGGTTGTTACAAAAGTTGTTGGTTTTTTTACTGCAACAATGAGACTTTCACATAGTTGCTGAACATGAAGTTTATTAATCAAAGGAAGTTCCATTACATCATACACTTCTCTGCCAATGAGTCACAAGCACATTTATACCATTCTGAAAAAAAATCGGGATTTCTGAATTGATAAACTGTTGGAAGGAAGTTTCAATTGCTGCTCGATTGGAGAAGGATTTCGTGCAGAAGAAGCTGTCAAGGTGTTTGAAAAGGTGGTAGTCTGTGGGAGAAAGGTCTGGTGAATGGGCTGGGTGAGGGAGAACTTCATACCCTAAAGTGTTCAGTTTCTGAAGAGTCATTTTTACAACATGAGATTGAACATCGTCATGGAGCAGGATTGGGCCTCTTCGATTCACCAATACTGGCTGTTGTTGGGAGAGGTTCTGATGAACAATGTTTATTCATGAACAGTATCTTTCAGGTGTTGTGATGGTTTCGCCGGAATGCCAGAAGTTATAGCGATTGACACCAGTTGTAGTCCACCAGACATTGACTATGACCTTCTTTGCTAGAGACTTGGTTTTTGAATGTAGTTAGGTGCCGTGTCTCTGTCAAGCCACTGTGCTGATCATTTGTGATTGCTGTAAAAGATCATTTTTCATCACAAATGTATGATTCAGTCAAGAAATGGGGTCGTTTTTTGTTTCTTATGACAAGCAAAGAGCAGATCTCCAATCAAGATTTTGTTGTTGGTCATTGAACTCGTGAGGCACCCCACTTGTCAAGCTTTTTCTCCTTGCTGATGGCATCAAGATGCCAGAAAACAGTTGTGCAGTACTTACGTCAAGCTCTCCGCAATTTCTCTCTAAGTTTTTCTTGGATTGGCTTCAAATTAGGCTTTCAGGTGCTTGTCATCACAGCTGGAGGGTGTCTGCTACGTTCCTTATTTTTGAGGCTCACATCTCCGATCAAAACTTTACAAACCATTGTTGTACTGTGCGCTCATTTGCTGTGTCCTCGCCATCCTGCTTAAGTTTACGAGTTGCCTAGCTCGCTTTGTGGCCGCAGTTTGAACTTGTGAAGCAAAATGGCACAAAAAGCTTTTCTATCCATGCTTCACTCAGAACCCTGAAACAAATATCCATTTTATGATCTTTGAAAAGGTAGGTTTTGCATTGATACAAAATGATATATAACTTATCTACATACACCTTTACAAGCATGCAAGAAATGAACCCAAAATTAACAAATTAAAAACTGACAAAACTTTTGTAACAACCTAAATACTTGCGTCCGTCTTTGCGTTTTACTATTTTGAGGATAAATAAGTTTCCTAATGGGCTGACATATATTCAGTGTTGAGAACTGTTGTAACATACACTTTTAATTGGTTGCACTTCTTGACCATTTTGAAAGATGGAAGATTTTAAAGAAGTCAGTTCCTTCTCTTCATCTCCCTTGGGTTGGCATCACTACCTTTTCAATTCTGCAATATCTTCTGAAAAATTTGGCAAATTCCTACATTCTCAGTCTTGTTAATGTTTGTGTAACGCAATCTGGTTAATACTAAGGTCACCTGCAATGTCTGTGACCATATTTTAGCTCAATAAAATCAGTTTTCTTCTTTCTGACTTCTGACATCAAAAATGAAATTCTATAAAATTTGCTTAGGGAACTTAATTTAGAGATGAAAACCTTATGTAAAACATCTGCAAGCAGAAAAAACTTAAGACTAAGGCATAGAACTTTCAAGCCCAGGATTTCTATAGCAAAGAGTTTGGCAAAGAATTTACTGCAGGCTCAATAGTTATTGGGTACAGTCAATAGACACTGAATCTTAATTTCCTCCAAAAAAAAAAAAAAAAAAAAAAAAAAAGCCAACAGGTAACCCACTGAGCACAAGCCCCTCTTACTTATTTCGAACAGGGAATTGTTTTTTTTTTTTTTAAGGTTCAAAGAAATTTTATTTAAATTTTGATTAGTAAGCCTAACAGTTACATCAAAAAGATAGGCACCAAATGCATTGGAATAGAAAGAAAAATGTTCCCTTTGTTCACTTTAGAAATAGTCTCTACCAGAGTTTAATCCTTTGAATACTCATGGAGGAGTTATTCAGGCAATTCACCCACTATGAAACAAATTATACCTTCAAACTAATGCACAATAAAGAGTTCCTTTTAAAGGGAATATTAATGGTATCAAAAGGAACAAAAAGGAAAGGGACGATCAAAAATGACCAACACAATGCAGTTATCACTAAAAGTCCACTCAAATGGATCCCCAAAGTGGATCCCACTGTACAAACATTCAAGGTTTTAAAAGCTAGACAGACTTCATCTATACTCTCAGAAAATGAGGGTTCATAGATCACAATAGGCTGGATGTATTTCAGTGGTTTTCTTTCACCAGCAGGATGATAAATACAAGATCAGTCAGTCTGACAGAGCTACAATGTCTATCTCAATGATATCACCTGGCAAGACATTCCAAAGCAAATGATGTGAACAGGTGTTCTGAAACTCACTGTCTTAAGCAAGAGTTATGATGCTGCTCAAAACACTAACTATAATGTGATAAGGAAATCTCAATAATACAAATAATATTCCTAATATATTTATAGTAACATAGGAAGAATGTGAGATTAATTAATGCTATTTTCAGGTGACAGCTCTATAAATTAAAACAATCAACATGTTTTTATGATATATTTGCTACGAAAGAAATCATACACACATATTTACATATTAAACACACAAGTTTAATGGCAGTAATAGCAAAGTTTTTTACTAATGAGAAACGAACAAAAAATTTCCCAATAAAACATCAAAGCTCCTTCAGCAGTTTTTGTAGTGTGTTAAGATTTTGGCTACTATTGACAACACATCAGTATCAATCAAACTGTTGATGTTAACAAAGATGACAATTCAGTCAGTTGTGAGTGAATGGACTGTCATTCAGTTTTCAGCCTCAACAACTATTGATAATGAGGGGGTAACGAGCTGACCAGCAACCTAAATCATTTCTTTCTTGCATAAGCCCAATATACTACTACTACTTTTGGCTTTTATGGCATGGGAAAGACCAATTAACAGCTATGAAAAGCTCATTAAAATATATACACATTTTACATAATGAACTTGCTTTTCCTTGGTTTCAACAGTGAGGCCTAGAGGACTTTATTAAGATAATCATGTTAAACAAAGCTGTTATGAAGGTTGAAGCATCAGGGTCTGGAACAGCATCATCTGCAAAGTGCTGCCTTTTTATATCTGCAGAAGTTAGTTTGTTGTGAGTGAGAAACCTTCATGTCAGAACCACTTTCTCATTTATTCAAAGTTTCAGATTTATTTCTGGAGTCTATAACGAAGGATAAGAAGTGTTCCTCCTCAACAATTATTCTGGCAAGCAACACTAATTACGTCTGTCATCTGAACAATTAACCAATGAACAAATCAAAACACAAACCTAGTATGTCAAACATTCTGAACAGTCTACATACATCAACACTATGAAAAAACAATATTTTAAATACAAACCTTCAAAAAATAATCCTAAAATGGTGCTAAATGAAAAAAAGGGGGAAAGTTCAAATAATCTTTTGCAGGAATTCGCTAACCTTAAACAAATGGAAATTTCATTAAAAGCTAACAAAGTGAAAGCAGTCTACAGTTAAACACCTGATTTTAAAAAAGAAAACAACCATTCTTACATTTCATCACTTTTGTGATAAAACCATTGAGTCATAATGCATTCTTCACCTAAAAGAAAAACAAACATACAAATAAAATAATCAACAGCTGACTGGAGTAATCTCACTCTCTTTATTTTAACAGCAGTCTCTCCTATATACAAGATCAATATACTGCAGGTAATTCTATTTAGTATAACTTTTATGGCAGCTGAAGCATCAGAAACTGGGAAAGGATCATGTTTTCTAGACTACATGGAAGGTCAATCAATGGGCCCAGTGAACTCAAATATCACAAATTTTGACATTCGATCAACTAAAAGCCATTCAGATGAGGGTCAGCTTTGTCGAGTCACACAGCAAGAGTGAAAACTGTTTATATAAGTCAGACTGTACAAGTTACTTTCGGTGTTAGTGATATTCCTTTGGTGGAGAAGATTAATTAAACAACAAATTTTACATTTTTTATCATGCTTCCTTTGTTTTCTTTTCTTTTCAGTTGGGTGACATCTGAGTATAAATCACAGCAGCAGAAAGTGAAAGATATAAGTTACTAAGTTCAAAAAACTATAGAATTTCCTGTAGAGGTCTACTTTGAGTCAGTCAATAAGATGTTGGTGGCAGTTTACTTAACTTAAGCTAAATCGCTTATCAGAAGATATGACTAAAGGCACAATTATAAATGTACAAAAATCTCAGAATCTGAACACCAGGTGATTAATACTAAAATACCAAGATCTCACTACTTTCAACTATTGACCATCTAAACCATTTCCATATTTTCCTGCTGTTCATCACACCATAACAGAAAGGATTCAGTAGGTACATTTTTCAAGTGACAAGACATCCAACAGGATTAATTCTGTTAATTTGTGACCTCTCAATTTAGATGTAGTGGGTCAATGTGTCAAACACCCAAACAAAGATTCTGAAGTATGGTGGACCAAACTTGAACATCAACAAGGAACGGAAATTTAATTACATTTCTTTTACATATTTTGTATTCTCTTATCAATTAAGTAAAAATGTTAAAGACAGTTCACTTCCAGTTCAGCATAGATCTCAAACTACAAGAGACTTATTCATAAATAATTTTTTTTGAAATTTACAATAAGATCTACTTAGTTAAACCATTAAAATAAGTTGAGATGAATAAAATTATTTTTTAAAAATAATTTATATACCTACCTGTTTTTTTTTCTCTTTGATTGATCAGGTAAATGACAAGTGAAATGACACAAAGGGCAACCAGAAAAGCACTAACACCAACAACAGGTTCAATGTATGTCAATCCACCTAAAAATAACAATTGTATAATAAAAATTCAAAATATTAAATACATTTGATACATAAACCACATCAGATATTCAAGATGATCTCAACACAATATTTCAAGACAATCAAATTTACTCAATATATTTTATCAAAACCAAACAAACAAAATATTTATGTTGTATTCAGAAATTTGTGCTGATATAGAGTTTAAAATCTGCAAAATCACCAATATCTCTTCTGTAAAAATTTGTTACAAATAATGATTTTTTTAAAACAGCTATCACCTGTATCATCCATAATGAAATAAAAGAACCTAGTTAAAATAGATTAAATAATGTCAGGCCTTAAACATAATCAGCTGTTTCTGAGTGAAGTATCACAAAATTAATTGTCTGGATTCTGATTGGTCATAATCACATTTAAAGTTGCTACAGTAGGAAAAATCCTCTTAGAAAATCAACTAATTGTAGTTGGACATTCAAGCAGAAAAAAAAAATAAATGTCATTCAGTAAATGAATGAAGAAGCAAAAAAAGGAAATTTTCACCAAACTAAATCAAAATCTTCATTTTCAAATAAAGACAAAATTTAAAAAATAAAATAAAAATTATATTTCTAAACTAATGAGCACTCTCTTATATATTGAGTAAGCACAGAATTTTTAAGCAAGCAACCCAATGAATCATAATTATGTAAAAATTAAAATTGTTAACTTGTATTTTTTTGGTATTTAAATAGGAATTTCATAATTCTTAATCTAAAGAAACTGGTCAAGACTCTAGTAACAACTAATATACATCTGTTCAACAATTTACAAAACAAAATAACTGAGAACTCAATTAAAAAAGAAAAGAAAGTTTTTGTAATTTTTTTCCTGCATGAAAACTGTGCCCCTCAGGTTTCTCTTACTCGACTAATTATTGTACAGGGCCCTATCATAATAATTAGGCAACCTTCTATAACGACAATGAGTTAGCTTGTTGCAGAAACAGCAAAAGAAAATTAATAAAGTGAAATTCTTTAAGTTAATAGTTGCTCAAGCAAATCTTTGCAGAAAATAAACCCTCTACCTTGTTTGGTAATGAATCAATGAAATTCTGTATCAGTCTGGTGCAGATTACACAAATCTGTGAGACAGCTTCTCTTAATTCAATTATAAAGGCAAGATGAGGAGAGTTGGTTGTCAGCTAGCAACCCAGATGCTCACATAAATGGTCAACTGGATTCATATTAGGGTTTAAAGGTATCCAAAAAAAGTTATTGCTTCAGTTCCTCTTCCAAAATAAGGTCACATGAAAAGCAGAGCATGTAGTGCCACTCAGTAAGAGTTGGTAGAATGGTAGACATGTCCTTAAATAGCAGTATCTTCACACAAAATCAAAGCATTCTACAATAAAATAATTCTGCCTTTTAACCATGCCAGATTGAACCCATTATCATGAAGCTCCCACCTTCCATACTTGACCCTGACCTTGACTCTGAGGACAAAAAGCTTGCAGAGATGAGTTTGACATCCAGATCTGAAAGGTTGCAGCCTGGAGTACATGCCACCAGTACTGAAGGGTCTTACTAGACATGTCTTTTAACCATACCTTTTGAATGGTGTTGTATATTGCTACTGAACAGAAATTTCTTATGCTACAAACACTCTGTAGCCAAGCTAGTGATGTTGATGTTGGCCCACACTTTGGCTTATTTCTGTTACATAGGTGGGGTAAGCAAACAGATGCAGAACTTTTTTTTGGAGAGAGTGCACCAAGAGCAACCAACCCCCTTTCATACACACACACTTTTTACAGAGTAGTTGAACAACCATCTAAAAGATTTTTCCATGACTTTTCCCATTCAATTGTGCGTGTCACTAAATAAACACTTTCTTTGATAAAAATAAATCAAACATGAAAAATTCCTGATGTGGTCTGTGGCTTTCTGCGTCCAGATTTAAAGATTTTCCACCATCTCTGCCAGCAAAAAGATTCTTGATGATGAGGGAGAGAGCATTCTTGTCAAGGCGTCCCTGTTGAAGGCCATCCAGGTCAATGTGCTGCAGCAACATTTGAAATGGTCAGCTTCATAATAATAATAATGGCCACAAATCCATGAGAAAGGTTGACATCTTTATAATGTGTCACTGAGTCTGGCCACACTCTGAACAGCCTATAACATGACATTAGCTAAAAGGAGAAATGTCTTCAATGTGAGCACCTAGTTGTCCAATATAAAAATAATCACACCTGAAGCATGAAATAAGTGACAAACCAAAGAAAGAAAAAGTTTTAAAATGAAGACCTGTACCTATGGCAACATCAGTTCAATATATTTAGACAATTTTATTAAATAATTAGTGTATCTACCATAAATTAGTTATTTAAAGTAACTTGTTTTGTCATTTTCCTCTTTGTTATTTTTTATCGTGTATTATTTCTTTTTTAAAGTTGATCAAAAACTAAAAGGATAAATCAAATTTTATCTATTTGGCTGGTTATCTGAGAGCCAATACCAAGAGTGGATTTGTCTTTCTATCAAATATTGCAAAAATGTTTACTTTAGCACAGGATGAGCAATCAATCATTAATTCTTATTATTAGCAAAATAAAGATAAGGATCTGATGAAGGTCAGCCCTTTGGTAGGTATTATTATTATTATTATTCCATATAGTGACAGTACCTTTTTCTGAATCATACACAAAGGTGTATACTTACCATTTTTCTGATCTTCTTTAACAGAAGTAGAAATTACTAAAAATAAAAAGAAAAAAGTAGTTATATTTGTTCATATGTAGGAAAACTTCAAAAACATTTAGAAAAATGATTGTATAACAGACAAAATTCTGAGGTGACCACCAAATTCTCATCCATTGCTATAAAAGACAAGATGAACCTCAACTGTAGTATTATAATGTAAGGTAGTCACAGAATAGTAAACAAACCTCCCTATTTCAACATTAACTGAATAAGCAAGTAGCTTACAGTAGTTAGAGAGATAGCAGAAACAGAGGCACTAATGTGAGCTTTGACTTACTTACCTGCGATGTTTACCCACCTGTACTAACCAGTAGAACACTGAAGCTCAAGTCAACCGGCAAGAGAGGGAGAAAATTAGCTGGAAATCTGGTGTAGAAAACTGGCTGTGATGAGGATGTTGTATATTTTTCCAGATATAAAGCATTTTGTTACATGAAACGTTATTAATAATGAAAAGCCAGGGTAAAATGTGCAACTAATGTGACCCTACAAGGTGTTCCTGTTCATTTTGCTAACACAGACAAAAGATACCCTGTAAGAACTGATTAAGGTATGAGATTTAAAAATAAGACATCCAGAAAGCTGACTATTCGCAATGATGACTGACAGAAAATGAACAAAGTTTTTACAACAGAAATAAAAGTTCATAAGACAGAAATGCAGCAGCAAGCAAATGACATATGTAGATTATTCTGGTAACAATTTTGACTAACCACAGAAATACAGCCACACCCCCAATGGAGGAAATTGGATGCTTGTGAGTGGAAAGAAAACTTAGAATAACAAAGAAGTTATCAGTTTTTCTAATAAGAAATAATGTAGAACATTCTAGTAATGCAAATAAAAATTCAGTAGTATTGGTAAAGTAAATGGAACACAAACACAATAAGGGTAGTCTCTCCAAGCTGCATAAACCAGACACAGATTCCTTAGGTGGCATTATTACTATCAACGATTACACATAAGTTCCATATTATCCTAATACAGTAGTAAACTATACAATTTTATTTTTTATCATTTGATGAAACAGAAAAGAAAAATAGATGACTGGTTCTTTCAAAAGTTGTTCAGGTTCATTGTTATTTAAAAGATTATACAAAGTGCAGTATTTCATTTCAAATATCATAAATATTATGAAATATCAATTTTATCAACTGGACTAGAGAATTTCTCTGTGGGTGTTCACTGCATTTTTTCTGCTGAAACTACCACTCTCTACAGTATTTCATCTACAGTCTATGGCTCCATTTCAGATTAACAAGAAAATCCCTTGTATATCTGCTGCTGCTTCCATGTTCACTTGTGAAGATGTGATAAACCACAGCTGAAGAATAAGGGATCCTATGACTGACACTGATCAGTGTTAAAACTGGGGCCAAATTACACTGCTTAAGTATTGATAACTAGAAATAAAACAACAGCAATGCTATAAAGTATACATTTAACACTCAATCATTACCTGGAAATTCAAACTTTTCCCATGCGCTCAAACTGTAAAAACTTCCATCATTGTGGTAGGTCACCAGACACTGGATATAGAACATACTGCTCTCATTAGAATAGTTGAACATCAAAGTTGATGTGCCATTATACTGACAACTTTCCAGAACTGCTTCTGCATCTCCATGCTCAATACTTCCGGATAAGAGAGTACAATTCGCCTTGTTTTCTCTGCACAGAAGCCAGGTGAAGTTTCCTGGAGGGTTTCCAATGTTCCCGGTACATGTCAGCTCCAATGTTGTCTCCTCCTTCACCTTAGTTGATGCAATTTTTATTGATTCTGGTTTGACTGTAAGATAAACAAATGCATACCAAGTAAAATCCATATTTCCAGCAGGCTATCCATTACATACCATCAGGTCAAATGTAGCTCTTATATCAGTAGTTCTGCTTTACAAACCTTGCTGACAATGTTACTGTTATGCAAAATGTCATCATCCCAAAACACAAGAGCAACAATGAATCCATGATCTTTCATATGCTGTGTAAGTGATTCAGCCTCACTGCACACAAATGGATCAGTTGTCACATCAGCTACTTCCAACAGTGCATCGGAAAATAGAAGGCACCAAGTTGATAATTAATATGCAGGGCATTGTTGACACAAGCTTCCCTAGGAGTTTACAGACATGATTCTTGAAAATAGCCCATCTCTGTGTTGATGTTGCGAATAACAGATTTGCTGGAGCAGACCTTAGAAAGAAGTTTCATTGTGACAGGTTTTTACCATACTTAATCAAATGTTCCAGTGTGACATGGGCACATGTGAAAATCCTTTCTGTTCATCTGTAAAATCTGAGCTTAAGGTCCATATTCTTGCCTTTCATATTAGAACTGTTGTCACCACATTGTCCTCTCATGTTGTATTTTTCCAACATATCCAAGAGAATATTGGTGAAAGCAATAGAACTTAACAGCTTTTTTGTTCAAAATCATGAATCTCATCAAGAAATCTCTCATACTCTTGCAAGACTGACTGGTGAATAGTTGTATAAACCCCCCAAAGTCTCCATTAGCTTGTCAACTGAACTGTGGAAGGCCAGACTGTGTTCAAATAAACATTAAAACAATAGAAAGATAAATCCTTTCCCAGTGAAATTTCTCTTTAATAATCAGCCATTCATCAACTCTGTTGATGGTCTTTCTCATCTTTAATCTTTTCTAACACAATCCACATTTGCAAGCTGCTCATGTAATCTTTCGACTCTTCATGCATCTACAACTGGTTGTGTACAGTTTTCTAATTGTAGAGATAATCTTGTGCAAAAAACCCTGGTACCTGTTCTCCCACCGGCTTGTAGTAGTTATAACAGAAACTAAAAGCTGCATCAGAAATGACTGTATGCATGAGCTAGCATCGGTTATCACTCCAATTTACCAACTTCTGTATGTACAACAATGGAATGGATCACCATCCATCTGCTAGAAAGTTGAAACCAGTGACTTGTTTTGGTCCACTCTCAACCAGAAATTGACAATGACTATTGTTATTTGCTGTGGCCAGAGAGCAAGACCATTAGTATACACATTGAAAACAAATCATTTTAGGACAAGATTCTACATTAGCCTGCATAAAAACATCTGTCACAGGTTTAATATCATCAAAACAAAATCCTGGTAGACTGTAAAAGCATATTTGCAACACCATTTTTATCAAATTTCATCTGTTTTCATTGCTGATAGCAACAAGATCAGTGGGCGCTGTCAAGTTGAACACACTTCAGAATCGACCCAAACTTTCTTTTCTGCTTTGCAGATCACAATAAATAACTTCCCCATCTCTCTCTTTCTACCAGGACCAAGTGACATTCTGACTGAAAAGTCCATCCATCAATCTGAACTGAAAATGATGAATGGAACGTTAAATGCTGCATGCAGATATGGAATAAAAGAGTGGAACTGACACAAATAATAAAAATTAAAAAGTTGTAAGTAGAAATATGTAGTTTACTTGTTTTATTTCAAAATGTAAACAGAAACCTAATCCAGCTAAATTAGGAATATACAATAATTTTATTGAATAGAAATAGAAAATTTAAATGTTTAAATACAATTTTTTTAAAAATTCTTTTTATTCCTGATACATTCCTAATTATGGAAAACCCCACTTGCTCAAATTGTGATGTTTTCCTTTGGGTGCAAGACTATCTTATCCTGCAGTATCATTATCTTCGTTTACAATGAACGAATCAAATCCTGGCTGCTGGTTGAAGTGGACCGGAGAACTCAAAACGCCAAATACCAGATTATCAATAACACGAGAGGTTACTACTGTGGTCTGCTTGGATAACATACTCCATGTCAGAATAGTGTTCAGGACATGGGCTGCCTAGAAAGTAGAGCTGCATTTTTTTAACATCAGGGAATTCTTTACATTTCCTTGTCCACAAAACACTCCAGTTAAATGTTTCTCTCTAACTTGTTATCCCTAGCTACTGAGATACACATAAAGTGGTGTGTGACAAACCCAAAATTATGATACAACTACTGTCTTACTGTAGCTGAGCACCACATTTTAGAATCCTTCCTAGAGGGCGCTGCAATCATCCAAATGTTCAAGCAGGCAGATGACTACAGCCTCATCTGGCAGATAACTGATCGATCAACTTACACAGTAAAACACAGAAGATTTTAACACTCACCTTGAATACAAAACCAGGAATATCACAGTAACACTATCATCAAGACTGGACATAAGATATGTCACAAAAGTCAACAATCAACCTAATCCACAACTGCTACAGTGGACATAAAATATCAGGTGGTCTGTCAGACTCCCATCCATTTATCATATTTTGAGATGTAAATTTGTTTGTTTGTTTGTTTTTTTCTCAATTCTTTAGTCCCATCTTCAAATGAATTAAGATTAGTTTTTTTTATATAATCTCTCTTCCTACTAACATTCAGACTAAAGCAAGCACAGTAAATAGTAATTTAAAAAATTAATCTCAGTTCACAAGAATTTCTCAGTCTTACCTGCAGCTATCAGAGGTACTGCTTCAGAGAAACATTCCCACTTCTCTATTTACTACACAGGTATAGTTTCCAGTATCGTCACAATGGACTTTCTTAACTGTCAGTGATATGTTGCCTTCCCGTTCCTTTATATCACCAGTCGCGTTCACTCTGTGTTTTAAAGTCTCATTTACATATAATTTACTATAAGTATTCTCCTTTGCGATTAAAATTTTGCCATCTTTCATTATTATCATCTCATATAAACTAGCAGCTCCAGAACTGGAGCAGGTTATGACAGTCTGACTTCCAATGAATGGATTCTTGCCAATTTTAATCACTGGATCCTGTGAATCTGTAAAAAACAAAAAGAAACAAAATAATCATCATAGTTATCTTTTACTCAAGCATCTGATAATAAATAACACCACAGTAATTGGTTTTCAGGAAGTTGGCCATGTTAACTTATTTAAACATTTAATTTCTTGCCTATAAAAGTAATAAAGTTTCCATCTGTACCATAATGAACAATACCTGAGCTTCTCAAATAATCACCAAATGTGACAACATTAAAGATGGCAGACAGTGAGAGGTGGGAGAAAATCCTCCTGATTAGATCTGTAAAGTATTTCAAAACGGATCCATATATCAAAAGATTTTGTTTTTATGAAGAAAGACTGGACATCATTGTAGCCTGAATTAAAACTAATGAGAATACAATTTTAAAACTTGTGCAAATTCTGAGTAAAATCTAAAATTTGTTTCATTCATTCAAAAATCTTAACTTTATGAATTTTTAGTGACTATTCTTCAGGTGTTAATAATTAACTGGTACTGTACACTGCAATTATTTTAAAACTTTTGTAAAAATGTATCAAAGGCAGACAGACTAATAAACCATAAAAATTGACTCATCCTCTTTAAAAACATTTCCATCCTTTTGGTATCCCTCCTACATAAAACTCAGTAAATTAAAAGTACTTATGGAGGAGGATGCATACCTTCTAAGTATTTTAAATTGCTAACAGAATCTTTGAAGCCTCAAAAGGACACAGAGTCAACAATATAAACAATGGTCGGATAAGATCAATATTTATTGGCTGGAGAACCAAGTGTATGTAACGAAGTTGGTGGATTCTGAACTGACCAACACAATGCTTGAAGTTTGCCTCTCTCACCTATAACTATATTCCACTATTGCAATGTAGATTTACAATGAACAAAACTTGAAAAGGTTTACTGGTAGAAAGCTGGCATTTTCAGGAGAGGTAAGAGTAGGCTTCACAATCTGCTGCCATCAAATATATAGGGAAAACACTTTGCCTTTGATAGATCCAAACCAATGTGTGAGTAGTGATATTTCATGTCTGTCCAATCGAACTAGCAAACCAACCGGCAATCTAAGGGTAAATGATACAGAGATACCATTAGAACTCAATGACAGGGTTTGATTTTATTTTTGTAAAAAGTTTACATTTCACTCTAAAACATAGGTCTACCCTAAAACTAAAAATGGGTTCAGATACTTGGCACACATGGGTCTAAACACCCAGAGTTTGTACTTTAGCCATGCTCTTTGTTATCATCCAAATAAAGCAATACATGTGACACGGTCAGCCATACTTCCTGATTGACAGTCTCTTTTTGCATGTGATTATAATCAGGATATCTGTGATCAGGAAGAGATGGTGATGTTCTGTAGGCAAGGAGAAACGAAGCAGATATATGCAATGGGGAAAGTCGTCCTTCAAAATAAACAAATGATTGACATTCAAGGAATGGATAACAAGTGAAAACCACTTGTTGCTTGCAGTAATCAGAAATACTACAGAATGATAAAAGCAGACCACCCATCTTTCAAAAGTAAAAGATATAGGTGTCTTATTACACACAATTGAAATGTGCTCCAGTCTTGCAAGTGAAGCCAGTAATGCCTGCCTGCCTGTTGCTAATGCAAAATTTGAAATGCTACAGCTACTCACACAACATGACTACTGGTGTGCACAGGAGCAAAGAGCCTGACCCATCTAATAACCACCACATTATATAATTTAGCTTTGACAAAAAATGAAAAAATCCAACAATAAAACAGCATTTGCTTTGTAGTCTTGGATGTTTGGAATTGATTTGCCACCAGTTTACTAAAGCCTTCTCGTGGAAATTTTAAAAAATAATTTGTGTGTACAGGGTGGCCCATAAGTCAGTTACCTGTGAATCTATCATCTGAACCTTTATTTAATCAATCAAAGCTTTAAAGTACTTCGTCCTTCGATGTGGCAAATCGGTAACAAAGGTGTCTACAACTGTAAACCGTCTCTCTCTCTCTCTCTCTCACACACACACTTTATAATTTCTAAACTTCGCTCCTATCTGCATTTATCATATTTTAAAATACAGATTAGGATTACTTTAACATCACCAACACAGACTTGACAATTCTGACCTTAAATGTTTAATTAGAAACATTTGAAATATTTTCTTTCTATCAGTCCATCTCCTCTCCCTTACCTTTGTCTCTTCCTGTCTATGATTCCATAAGGGATGCTTTTAACCAAATATATCCAGAATTCTTATAAACCCCTCCTTAAAACGTTTTCTTCATTCATTTTCCTAACTACAGAAAAAATACTCATAAATCCTCATTATTTTCTTTAATTTTGTATATATTCAACCCTCACTTTACTTTTTAAAATCTTATAACTGCATAAGAATATTCATTATATAACAATATCGATACTTTAAATTATTATGTAATAATTTACTATTTTGTTAGTCCACAAACACCTGGAAATAAAACAACAAACGAGTTAACGATGGAGGAAATACAACCTGAGACAATAAACAGATGAAATAAAAACTCACTATTCAAGTTCAACAGACTTACTATTTAAAGTTGAACAGCACACAAAAGATGATAGTAAGAAGATGCAGATTTCAGTAGTAAATAATGCCATCATGCTAATCAGTCTGGGGAAAAATACTTATGGGACAAAGATGAGTCTGGATCATGTTATTTATACTTTACCATGTAAATTCAAGCAGGATGTCCGCACATGACTTAATAACAGCAAGGCAGCAGAGCATGCCTGGTTACTAAATGTGGCAAATTCGCCTTCCTTCTCCACAATCACGAGCTAGAATTTAATGAAGAAGAATTCAAAACAAACACTACAAAAATGCTAGTGATAAAATTATCAGGGCAAAAGTTTTGTTTCTTACCAGAAACCTAAGGACTCGAGCCCAAACTTTTATATCCATCAAAAAAGAGAGATGATGAAAATTAGCCCACCCTGTTGACTACAAGGTTGCTAACGTATTAATCCACGTGGTAGGGAGCTGGCTTTGAGTACTAAGCAGCACAAAACGTTTTTCAGAACACATGCTAACAGACTACTTATATCTGAACTATTTAACAACTGTAATATTGAAAATAAAAATTAAAAAAAAACAAAACATAGGCTTCTTAAGAACTGACAAGAATTTAGCATTCATTTTCTTCCTGATCTTGTGTACAGGTTCATCATTAAAACTTATTTTGCTCAACCAGGTGAGAAATAAAATATATATCCAAGTGAAACAAGCCACAGTTTCAGCTTTCACACAGTACAACTGATAAAGGTAATTAGAATCAGATTGACCAACTTCAGTAAGTGAAGATTTTTTTTTTGTTTCCCAGTAGAAAGCAGGAAGTATTTTAACTTTTATTTTCCATATGGCCAAGTTTGGCGTTTTCCAAGTAAGATAGATGACTGAAGTAATTTTATAGCTAATGTTAATTAGGACTCAATTAGTACAATTTTTTTCTAATTGCGGTAATGGTTCTTCAATTTTCTGAATATAGCATCTGTTCTGTACAATTCAAACCATCTTAGTACGCCTGCCTGCCTGAGACTTCCCAAGCCCCCTTCATATTCAGTAATCTCAATAGAACTTTTCAACTCACATTTTTGTTCAGATACAACAAAGAAAAAAGTCTACAGTTTCCACCAGCTGTTATCAGCAGCCATCTTCCTTACTGTCAAGTACTGGCACAAAAAGCAATTATGTATCATCATTTTATTCATTGATATGAAACTGAAAGTTTTTTAAAGAAAAATAGGAAATGCTTGCAAAATTTATACTATAAATACCATTTTTCTTTGTAATCAAAAATGCAAAGATTGCCAAAAAAATTCTTTATTATATTTATAGCTATTAGTTGAGTACTTTGAACTTGTCGTCAAGATGTCTTCACAGTCTGCTTCAGCCTTGAGTTATTGGAAACGGTTCTTATCATGGTTGGGTGACACTCAACTTTTTCTGGCCTCATAGTCACCACAGTCTTTTAAAGGCCTTTTCTGTACATTCAACCAATACCACCAACTTATCCTCCATCAGCAATGGCAAAACAATACATTATCACTAATATTGCTTAATTTATCAAAATCAACTATAGTATAAGTGTGACTATGACATGATGAACCACACAGACAATTATATCACTAAACCCAGTATGACAGACATCAATACAGTCTTTGTTGTCATTTTCCTTTGTGAGTTGCTTCCATTGTTTACTTTGGTCAAGAAAATACTCAAATATTTATATGCTATGACCTTTACTTAGTTCTCATCTCTCGTACATTTTAATCCTTTCATTTGCCTTCTCACCATGTATTTTAATAAGTTCCATTTGCCTCTGTATCACATGAGAATAAATTTAGATGTTTAATTTCTGTTGGTTTTCCAAAACAAAAAAATGCTTAGTAAGATGACAGTGGACTAATTAAGGAACATTTACATCATTTTTTGAGTGGTTACTTTATGAAATTTCCATAAAGATATTTGTATTGCTGATTTACCGCCCACCTAATCTCAGGCCTTTTCATTAATGTGGTTTTATTTGTACTGACTGTTTTACTGTCAACTTGACATTTTCATTGTTTTGTTAGGTGGTGTGGAGTTGAGTCTACAATAACTATAAGGCTTAACAGCATTCAGGCACATGGTACAAGTTCTTGTAAAATCCTCTGAGAATGAAAATTGCCATTGCCATCATTCTAATATTTTCATAACCCACCAGGTATCAATAAATTTTCCTGATTACTTGCTTAATTAAAGAAACCTGATTAAACCAGAAACACTGATATTAGGAAACTAAACTACCAATATGAGCATCTGCATGCCTGGCAGCCATAGCATTTCTGCATTTCCTTCTTAGAACTTGATTTAAAACTAATTCTCACCTCGGAATTTCCAGTAAACCTCCTATGGACATTGGGTTGTTTTTCTCCTTCTTGTGGCACTGAATGCAAAAAAAAAAAAAAGACAATGTGGCCCTGGATATGACTACTCTTTGGCTATTTGTGATAGGGGCTGCACTATACATATATTAATCATGACTATTTATAATACATCTACCTGACTTTCATTACCTTTTTTGAATGGAGGAAAGAGATTCTACCAACCAAAAACCAGTTTTTTAAAGGACAGTTAAAATTCAGAACAGCTGGCAACTAACTTTCCTTTCTTAGTATTTACAAATTGTACCTTTAAATTTATCTTCTTCATTAAGTTAGAAATTAGGAAACAGTTGCTTTGGTCCAAAAAAACAAATTAATATTTTATACTTTTATTTAAATTGGTTTTGCCTTATGTACTTCCTACATTCATTTGCACAACAGGTAAAACTAACAAATGCCAGGTGTTATTGTGTTGCTAGCAACATAGCAACATCCAAGCGTTAAAGGTAGCTCTTTTCAGGATAATAAACATTAATAAACTTTTGATATCACATGAAAAATTCTAAATTATATATATAAACTATTTACTATATAAATAAACAAAAATCAAACCAAACCAATGTTTACATTTTACTATAAACACCACACTAAATTTACTCATTTACATACAAGAAAAACCAAATACTTCCACACTACTAAAGATTACCTACTTATTTACATATTTTAATAACATGCAGCTGATTTGCTTCAAGCTGGAAAGTCTGTGTACAGTCAACGATGGCAGCAATATCAGGTAAATGACAGAACCTAAGAGAGACCCTGCAATGGTTGACCCAAAGCAAAAGATCGTTATGACAAATTTACTGCAGAGAGAAGCCTGAAAAACCAATATGTGATGCTAACGACTCTACATCAGCAATGCAGGCAAGTTTGGGATACTATCCAATATAAGCTGAACATTCATTTGGCTGTAGCCAATACATGGTTTGATCCATGACAGAGAGAGACACCTCATAGACTCCAGCCATGCATAGCTTGCAGGTGGCGGATACAGGCCAAATGGACCTATGTTTACTGAGATGTCACGGTTCATTCTCATCCAGAGAAGGCAGTGAATTTGTGGAGGCAACATGGAGAACAGTTGTCCCTGCAACAGTGGAAGATCACTGGTAGTGTGGCTAATGACTGTACAAAGCTCAGCCAATTACTCACTAATGAAGCCAGCAAATGTTTTACTTAATAAAATACCGACTTTTCAAAGCTGCTTGTAATTTCTTTAACATCCACTGTACTTAACATTTAGTGCACAATGCAGCTAGCAACTCAGCTTTAACTGATGAATAGCCATCTTTCATTCACATATCACAGGACATTTTGATTAGTGAAATTCCAACAAATTCTTGATTACGCTTGTCTTCAGTTTGCTGGCATAAAGTAAATTCCACTATACACACTTTCTGACAGTGGACAACAGACCATACACACACACTTTTGGTGTTCTGGGAAGGTGGTGAATCTGCTATGGCGGAAAAACCCAAAGTACCAACTAAATACTGACTGATCCCTCAAGGTAGCAAATAAAGTTATTCCTGCACTATCTCCCCGCTCTCTAAATCCAGCCAATTTAGGGGAATAAATACACAATCAAGGTCTTCAACAAACAAAATTATTGTGAAGCTATGTAGCAGACTGAGCTCCATTAAAGTGAGAGAGAGAAAAGTAAAAAGTATCTAATGTCTTCTTGTTGTTGTTTTAAGTCACAGCCAAAAACTTTAACTGAAGGCAAAATAAAGAGAAATGCTTACCGTTACCTGTGTTCCTTCTTCTTTGATGTTGGTGCCACTGTAGCCATGGCGTGTTTCAATACAGATGATGAGAGTGAATCTTAGTTAATTAATGGTGCCTCAAGAGTCTCCCCTTTCTCCACTCTAGGTCACTGGTTGTCTTCTTGTTGTTTCTTTTTATTATTCAGGTTCTTTTAACCTCATCATTTTCCTCTGGGTTAACAGTGTCCTCATTATCCATGTTCCCTCACACCATTCCACTGAATCACTTCGTTTTGCTTCCTCTCGCAATCTTTGTTGCTTTGGGAATATTTCAACATTTACCTGGCCAGTCAGTCATCAGTGTTTTCTGTCAGTCAGTTGTATCCCTGTATAGTTTTTCTTGAACATTTAGTGAAATTTTCAGCTTCTGATGATGATAATGCCACTCTTTTCTTTCATCATCTTATTCTGACTCAGGACTTCTCTTCCTTTCTCTCTCCAGTTTTGACAACATTCTGAACACCTCGCAATCTCTCTCTGTCCTCAGGCTTTTCTCTCTCATTTTTCACCCAAAGCCATTTCTTTTTCTTTCCTGCTGCTCTGTTAGTTTTTCTGTTTTCCTTCCTGACATCAAACAAATTTCTTTTTTTGTATTTTCCAGCAATGCTGCGCATAACAGCTTTTCCTTAACCCAAGGCCTTCTGCTGCTCTACCAACTCCATCATCCACAGAATCCTTTTAACTGACCACTGGGGCATGGAGCAACCATTTGTTGCAATTTCGTCAATAAATGACTCTGCCATCTCGTCATCACTGGATACAGCTTTTCTTTCTTCTGGAGGTCTCTGAAAGTTAGAGTGCACCAAATAATAAAACTGTTTAAGAGGGGCAAACTACCAAGAATGTGCCACATCACGTGCATCAGGTTTAAACCAGTCTTAACAAATCATTCTAGTAAAATCACAAATGATGCCATTTGTTAAAACCTTTATCAGTGTTAAAATGTAGGTGGAGCCACTGGAGCTTAGCAGAAACTTTTCTTTCTTTTCCTCCAAATGTTTGTCTTCATTCATTATATATATATATTAGTATTTGGAATAAGTATAGTAACAAAGGGAAATCTGCTTATAAAATGCAAATAATTGTGATAAAATTGCAACTCAAGTGTAAAAATGAAACACTCCATACTGCAGTCATGTGTCGATATGGGATGCTGTGATTGTTGTCGAGCAAGCAATCAGAAGGTACTACATTTGCAGTAGGTTCTTAAAAGCAAAAGTGTTGATATCATTGTAGTTCAATGAATACTATGGCTCCTGAGAAGACAATGTACAGGACAAGTCAGTCTTAGCTAGTGTGAAGCATGACTTCATACTTTAAAAAGAGCTGTATGCAAGAATCTCAAGAGATTACACGAAACCTTTTCTGTTGACACACTGAGAAAGGAAGCCTAAGCTCTCCAAAAGTGATGTTAAGTACCACAGCGTTTGTTCTCTACATGATAGACAATGAGCCAGTAAAGATCTTTGTAGAAAATCAAAGGTATACCGACTGCTCACAGGTAGGTTCTCACTCACTGTGCTATTCCGTCAGGATGGCATCTCATGAGCAGAGAGATTCATCTTCCAACATGACAATGACCTCAGAGAATGCAGTTAATGTACCGAAAACTATCTGGAAGGTAAAGAGGCTGATGGATCACTCACAAAGATGCCTTGGGCTGCAAAAAATCCTGATATGAACTTCACTGGGACTATGTTGGGTGATACATCAACTGTGACAATCAAACGACAACCAAACACTTTGGATGAATTGTCCAAAGTGCTATAAGATTATTTAGAACATTCCATAGTCAGGCATTCATAACCCATGAAAACAAAGTGTGTTGCTCTGTATAAAGCATAGAGCTTACATACCAAGAACTAAGCAGCTGTACAACATATTTGGGTTTTTGTCTATTTTGAAATAATGCATATCCTGTGGTTTTTTCTATGGTTATTTCCATTACTGTACATTACTTGTGTTTTTTTCTGGTAAAGAAAAGTGATGACTGACTTTATTTCCCTACCTCTTTGTTACACAGTATATACCATTTCTTTGTTCATATAACAGGTGGTGAGCCACACAAAACAAAGAAAAAATAACATTTATCGAATTATTTGAAAATTCTATGAAGAGAAAAAATTTTTATTAAGAAAAAATGAAAGCTTACATGAAAAATCATTCTGCTGAACTGAACTGTCTGTTTATTGACATTAATTATCAGAAAGTTTCTTTTTTAGTTAGTGTGTGGAATAACTGTACAACAGTCATGTGGATTGGCAATTATCTTCCTTGTAGCTGAACTGAGCTAAATTACTTCACGTTTGCTCAAATGATTCCCGACCTACTAGAAGATATGGTCCATCATCAGTCACTTAATTACTTCTCTAAAGCCAGTTTGTCCTCAATCAGACATTCGGAGCATTCCATCGTTGCATTTTTGTCTGTACACACAACCTAAGCTATAGAATAGCAGCAAACATCTTTTTTTTAAAATGTAGTTCTTGACACTAAATTAAAATTTCCATTACTTTTCATCAATCTGAATTTTTAATTGATATTTCTCTTATTATTGGAAAACTTCAGTAAAGAAAAATAATAAAATGTTTCTTTCTTTAAACTGTCAACTGTGAGGAACATACTAAGAAAATAGTCAGATTTTTGAGTAGCTATGGAAATGTCACAAATATTACTGCATATGCATCTCTGTCACTCTGCTAAGCGTTAAGAAACGTTGTTCTATAGACTTCGTTGAACTGTTACTGATAACTATTATGGAAACACTTTGGTGTGTAGCATCACGCTGACCTACAGAACAATGTCTTCCACCCTAAGAAGAATGTTTTCAACTGTGACTACAGCTGGACCTGATCATTTAGCGAATATCACATCCTTCATACACCAATTACACTGTCCAGTTTGTCTCTGACCGAGCCAAAAGCTCAGGATAACTTCCTTTGCAGGCAGTGCGCATTAAAAACCTTCTCTTGACAACATGCACATCACAGGCGAGAAGTGCGATGTACTGTATGGTTGTATCAACAATACACATTTGTCCCCTTTTCTCATGCTCCCCTCCTGGCTGGTTTTCAGTGTAAGTTGTAACAGGAAGTATAGCTTAGCCTGTTGGTCCCTGTTGATTTACCGTAATTACTGAAGCTGTCACTAATTGGTGATTAGCAAATGTTTCTTTAGCTAGTGGTCACCACTTGTTAGTGATTTTATAGGTTTGCCAAAATTAAGTTAAATTTACAGGGAGCAGCTACAATAATAACAACATTCCTCACTTTCAATTCGTCAGAGCCAAGTTTTGCTGGTAAGGAAAAAACATAAGATACTGACAGGATGCCAATAAAAGAAAAATCCTGCCCCCAGACTAAAATCAATTCTAATCACCCAACAGTTTTCCATAATTTTGCCAACGCAATCACAAAGTAGAAATTGTAGGCACAGCAACATGACCACCCCCAGCTAGGATCAACTCTGGTGAACCCACAATTAAATTATGAAGGATGTAGTGCTGGTGACCGGAAACTAGCCAACTCCTGAAATAAACCTTCTTCACCACAAGTGATAACAACATAACAACCAACCATCAATGCTGACCGACTAGAATTATTACCCAGCACTTATCTCTTTCTGCTCCACCTCGTTTTCTGCCCTCGTGCACTCTTAGAAAACACTGGAACGGGGAAGTCAGATATTCCCCATCTCTCTCATATACTTGAGGCGGCTATGAAGAGCATTCCCTAAATCTGACAAGGGACAATCTCTAAATAACACATTCAGCTAAATTTAATTAAACAGAAAGTGTGTGCTTACAGTGATGCTTACCAAGAGTTGGGATTTACTGGCATGATCCGTGAGAACAGACCAATACTGAAATTTGTCATTTGTTTGGAAGAACTCTCAAATGAGTGCATGAAATCATCGTTATTAATGGGGCATCTGGAAACAACACATCCAGGCTTTGTCAAAATCTGCTGGATACTTTGAGACAACCCGGAAATAATAACTGTCACAAAGACACCATAGTGTGGAATTTAAGTCAGTTAAAGTGCCCTGCACACTTTACACCATTATTTTTATAACTTGAGGAATCAGACATACTGGTTGTATGTGAACAAACACTGCGACAATACAACAATTCCATCTAAGACAACTGCAGCACGTTTACATCTCATCTTAATCAGGACTTCTGTCAGCTGGTAAGTTGATTATAAATTCAGTTTGTATGTGCAAAAAGTGAGTTTTACTGAATGATGTGAAAACTGAAACATGATTTTAAAAAGGGTAAATGTTGAATAAATCTTACTGAAGGTTTGCAGTTTCATTACAAAACTAAATAGTTTTCTTCAGGTAGCCAGACTTTTAAAAGATTACTAGAAAGATGTTTTTCAACTAACAGTTTTGTGCATTTCAGGTAAAATTTTTATTTATCAAGCTCAAACAATATTTAGTAGTCTCTCCTCAGACCATACAATTGTATTTCCAGGCAGGGTTAGTTACAGAAGTTGGCCAACAGTAAGATGAAGTGGCTGATATCCGTTTACAAACAACTTGGCTCGTAACTGGCTGTTAGACGAAAGAATGTTTTTAAATTCATAACTATCAGTTGTGCACTTATTCTATGCTTGCTGTTCACTTCTACATGCAACAAAGATGCCTTCACCATCCTTACAAAAGTTCAAACTGGACTCTCTGCAGTTCTTTGACTTCAGGATTTAATTATGGAAATTCCTGTTCAAAACCGGAGCAGACAGCAGGTCTTTCCCTCAAGTCTGTGAAACTCAACTTTCTCTGATCGTTCAATAGGTCTGTCGTACATAACAAAATGGCTACTTCAATAATTCAGCTTCAGATAAGTTTTCTAGCTGGGTGGTATGTCCTTGATCCTCCTCTGGTTTGATCTTTTCAATCTACCATTTAAAGATAAAATTTGTTAACAGGGGACAAATTTGTTTGTTATTTTTTTCAGCAGAGTGCCACAAATTCCTTACATTTTTATTGATCACTTCATCACACAGTGATCCTGAGAATAGGAGATTGTTATTCTCGAGGGGACCATTCAGACAGTAAGCTCTTGATTTGAGACAGAAACTGGGGTAATCTCACCTGTCCGGAAAGAAGGTGAGTAGTCTGATTTCTCATATCCGCACCAATATTTGTTTGTTTTGAGCCTGTTCTGTAACTCACTCATTCATATACAGCCATGAGGTAGATCTGGACTACTCACACCACAAAATCTCTTCTACAAGCCTCACCAGCTACAGTGAGGTTTAATTATAAAGTCTCCTTAAACTATTGTTACCTTTTCCTCAGTTATGCAAGTTTGATGATGACTGTGTATCTTTGTACAAAACAGGTGATGCTTATTACAATATCACTATTTCCGGATGAGTCATTAAATAAATAAGCAAACAGATTTGTGTAGAGAAAATTTCCTCTCCAAGTTTTAACACTAAATATTATGCTTAAGATGTCGCTGAAATCCACCTGAATGAATTTGTTCACAATTTGCAGAAAGAACAAGAAAACAAAAACAAATAATAATACTTTGAAACATTTATTTAAAATTCTAAACAGACCACATAAAGGACAGACTTGTAGAATTAGAAAACATGCAGGTAAAATAACACACTTGTTTATTGTTAACAGAAGGAAGACCACATTAATTGTTTTAGTGATGGATATCAGCTCACCTGGATTCTTGACACTGGGTGAAAATTCCATCTTTACTTTATCTTTGGTGCCTGCATTAGAGATGAAAACGATCATTTTTATTTCACATTTACTACGTCATACCTAATGCCGTGCAAATACCACATCTATGGCAGTCTTACAGGTGAACGTTTGGCCGCTATCTTTCTTTTCTCTTCTCATTCCATCCATACTTCATGAATGTGCAGAGTTTCATTGTTGACAGATTTAAACAAAGACAAACCATTAACTTGACAAACAAGGCCTCTACGAGCTGAGATTTAAACTTAATTATCTGGTTCTTGCTAAATTATTCTGAAAACAGAAATTACTCCAGCAAAAGTAATTACGGTTACTATGGCGATGCCTGACCCGATAAATAAGCAGGATAAATTTTAAAGGTGAAATAAAATAAAAAGAGAAGAAAAAATGAGACTGGACAAAAAGCAACAACAACAGACATACCTCCTTTGCCTTGAATTTTCTTTACATACGTCGGTTTTTTTCACTTTTACTTCATTTAAGTAGGAACAATGATAAATAAAATCATTCTATGTTTATTTTTTTCAAAAAAGTGTTTTGTTTGAGCATGAAAACAAATTTGTGGTATTCTCTCTTTAATGGCAAGTATTACTTGTATGCAGTTATCAGAGATGGCGCTGACCTTAGATCTCAGATCTGCTGCCTATCATATTCATTGGTTCACTTGAACTGCTAAGTCTAAAAAACTAAATATTTGTGAAAGATAAAAACAAATGGTTTAATCTGTCTGTCTGTTATCTTGCGTTAACAGTTGGTAAGTTCACCCTACCTACGTTAGTCTGATGTTCCTGAAGTACACTGACCACGACAATATTGACACATAAATTATATACATTTATTAAGGATAAAATATCATAAAAAACGCATAACTGACATAAAATGTGACATGGAGAGTTCATTTTCCCAAATAAGAGACTACTGTTTGATGAATTTAGTGACATTATAATGACAAGGAAAACGCACTTCCAACTACACACTTTTAGTAGCAAGTATAGACAGCGTTAATTTGCAATACAATGTAGTAACTTTATCTGTGTGTGTTCATCAGACATCTGACAGTCTTCTGGCAAGAATTGATACACTTCAAGAATGGTTCCAGGAGCACACTGTCTGTAAGGCACCGTGGCACTGGGTAATTTGCATATTTCTTTGATAAAAGTTGTGTTACATGAAGAAGAGTCTATGTCGAACATTTGATGATGGAAATGTAACTGTTTGGGAAATATTTTTGCTTAATTTCTGGAAATAAGTGTAGATTAGTGTACCATTATTTAACGCTGAATGAATCGAGGTAAGAATTCCAAGATACTTTGTCTCAATAGTGACTGGTGGCCAAAATCAGTTATTTATCAATACCTACCTACATTAGCTGCTGAAATTCTGTACAGACTAAACAAATACTGCAAATATACAGTGCATAATTAAGGAAACAGAAAAACTTTCCTTTTCCACGGTTTGGCAAGGACCACTTCACTTGTAAGTGTGACAGGAAATAAGTGTAACACTTACCATGTCGATGTAGATGCTCTCAGGCACAGTGTAATTTATAGGCTGTTGGAATGACTGCATATTAAGGTACAGCTGATCCCTGCTGCAAATACAACAAAGTTTGTTAGCTTCAAATTGAAAAATTGTACATTTAACTTGAATGATGCCAAGATTCTGGCCTTAAATTCTAAGGACTTCCAAATTTGATATTCAAGATTCCTTTCTCATTAGTATTTACAGCCTATTTAGACCAAATCACAACAAAACTTCCGTCTCCCTTTGTTACCTTTAGCTTTATACGCTTTGCTTCTTCCCTCCCAACCAGATTTATAGATACCGGTCACTTTCTTTGTTATTTGTGGTTCTCTGTACATTTCATTAACTGATGATGAACTCTGGCTGAGTTTGAAATACTCTGAAGCCCTTGTTGCCGGTTTAATGTATACAGATTCAGTGGTGTAAAATGTGGCAGTTTTTCTTGCGTGTTGGGGCCAGGTTGTAAACTCGCATATCAACGTTTGCTATTTACCTACTGTACCAATATTCAGACACAAAAAGATCAGTCCTCCTGCTCATGTGCTCCAGCGCTGTTCTTCTCTGCGTTTATCTTGAACAATTTTACATTGTTGAAGATTCAGGAGGTACTTTCCTGATGTTCTAATAGTTAAGATGAGAACAGTAAACTTTTATGAGTAACTTAAAAATAAATGAAATTATGAGCAATACATGGCATTATAGTGAAAAACAATGAAAGTTATAACTAATTTAACCTGTCTGACCATCAATCATATCCTATGACAAGGCAGAGTCTGCATGCAGATTTACCGCTCAAATATTTCCTGAAACTTGTTTTACAGATAAATAAGGGAGGAATCACCAAACATTGAGGCAAGCTTGTGTGTTTTTCAGCAATTGTTTCTCTAGCTGGTCAAAATATTACAAACTGGATCTTTCTCAGAATTGGTGAGGGGACTGAGAATACAGCTAACCACTGGAAATGTACCACTTTTAAACTGAGAGTCAGGTTCACGGGAAGAAATTTGGGGCACAGTAAAAGATAACTGTGGACATGAGATTTGCTGGTAATTACTCTGTTGTCTCATAAAGACAATTAACATTCTAAATTACATTCTTTTAGAAAAAAAAAAACAAAATACACAGTACCTTGCTTTCACTGAAGAATTTTCTGGAAAAAGAGAGAGAAAAAGAATATTAAAATTTACTTTAGCATACCTTTCATTTATTCACCACTCTCTAGGTATTAGAATTAGTGAAATCTCAATATCTCCAACTCGGTTACCTCAAACATCCACTGTTTACAGAGCAATCAGCCATTCCTGCCATCTGAAGGTCCAATGGTCAAGAATGCTGACAGGGATACTGAGGAAGTCCACCAACCTGTTGCCCCTTTGGTCTTGTGTAGAGTTTGTGATATTTTGTACTAGAGGTAAATCATTCTGAACACACGTTTCACTGCAAGGTTAACTTCAAAGACTTTATTGACATTGTGTACAAAGAAAATTTAAAGCAAAAGATGATTACCAACTTCTCTAATTTCTGATTCTTATTTTAATGCATTTGTAACAGAAAATGTCAGTGCATGTAATTCTATGTACACACAAATTCTTACTCTAGTTACGTGTACTTTGCCATTTGTGCAGATAGCTGCTGTCACATGACCAATGCAATATGGTGTCCAATATCTATGTAGGTCTTATATAGGTCTTGCCTATTATGTGCACTGTCTAGGAATTACCATTAACGAGATTGCAAGACACACAACCACCAGGGCTTTTCTTTTGTTATCTCAAATTTCAGGGTCGAAAGTTATTGGGATGTCGCTGAGTTTGGCTCACGTAGAATAAACAAATAATACACAAAAAGGGGAATCATATCTGTCGAAAGTAGACCAGCCAAGGTTGCGATCCTTAAATGAAACCTCAATGACTGAATGAAAAATGATACACTGAGAGTACTTTTTTACATTTTGTAAAAAACATAAATGACTATTAACAAAACACAGCCAACATTCTTCTATCCATAAGTTTGCTTGTATGATTTCCCTGATGAAGTAAAAACTAATTTTAATTTGTCATCATCATCATCATCATCTATAGCCATCTGTGCAAGCTGGCTGAAGCTGATGGTAATAGCATGAACTAACTTTAGCATTTCTTATCGTTATGGAAACATTCCTGGAGGATTATCCACAACTCTCCAAATATAACAGAAAATATCAGCATTAAGGTCCTCCGCTTATATATCAAAAAACAGACAAATAAGATTCTTAATATACAGTTTTTATCTGGAATATTCCACAAATGTGACTAAGTATCCACAAAAACAACATCATCATCATCATCATCATCATCATCATTTCTGGTATTATTGATTGTCTATTTTAATTTTGTGCATCTTCACAAAAAGGATAAAAACAGGATCTGCCAATTATTTTGATTTTGGAAGAAAAGCCAAACAAATTAACAAAGGTAACTTGGGTTACCTCTCTTTTCCTTTTCTTTTTTCCCAATGTAACTATTAAGATAATTTTGAAACAGTTCTGTAAACGTAAACAACAGAAGTGTACAAAAATAATCCCTTTATTCGGCACTTTTACTATTTCAGAAACCTAATGAGAGAAATATTAATATGTAAAATCTCCTTAAAACAGCTAGCCGGGATGCGCAATATTTGCTGGAGACGAGCAATGGTTCCCAATACAATGACACTTATTTAAATTAGGATCCCTGGACACAATTCTCTTAGTAATGCATGAGCTTTCGTGCTAAATCTTCACAGCACCTTTCTCTCACAAAAAAAATCAAGCGCTCTCAAGTATTTCAGACATACAGTAAACTTCAACAACAAAACAATCAAGTAGTAGATTACATTTCTTTTTCATACTTAACACTTTATAATTCGAATAAAACCACTCGAAAAAGTTCTCTCCCCTTTGATACAGATGTCAAACTACCAGAGACTTGTCTTGAATTAATTAGCAATGAAATACAAATCTTAACTAAAAGAGTTTACATCCAACGATGATCAACTGATTTGTACAGAAATGCTTATTCACGGCTCAGATAAAGGTTAAAGTTATGTCCAATTAGTCAAAATCAGTTCAGATGAATAAAATTATTAAGATATTAAAAAAAAAAAAAAACAAACCTGATTTTCCTTTTCTCTTTCTTTTGATCATTCTGCAGATGAAAAATGAGATGGCGGGAATGAAAACTAGAGCGGAAACACCAACAATAAGTCCAAAGTGTGTAAAACTGAGGAAACATCCATCTAGACAAGATAAAAAATTGTAATAGAAATGGAATAGTTAATTATCTTGAGACACAGACCTCATCAAGTATTCAAAATAGCCGTAACACAATAATTCAAGATACTAGAATCCAAAATCATTTTATATCAAAAACAAACAGGTGTAGAGTGTATCTACAAATTTTAATGATGTAAAGTTTGAATAATGGAAAATAAATATCTTGGGTGTGAAATTGTGACATGAATTAGCAAATCACCAAAGCACAAAATACCTTATTTAATCCAAATTTACTAATGAAGTCAAATTCACCTTCGGTTTTCTCTTCTGTGAAAGTTCCACACAAATAATCATTTTCTCAACAGCTATCACCTGTAAGCAGCATCCGTAATCAAATGCTTCTAATGACATAAGAGAACCTCTTTAAAATAGATAGTTTAAGATCTGACATTTTTTTGAAGAAAATAGATGGAAATACACTCACTCGGTTTCTGAATCAAATCAAGTATTGCATAAAATTAAAGTCTGGATTCTGATTGGTCAAAATTACCAATGAAAACGATAGTATCAAACCACCTCTCAGGAAATCAACACATTGTGGCCGCACGTTTAAGCAGAAAACAATAGATGTCAGTCAATAAATAAATAGTGAAACCAAACTAAATCAACACTCCCATTCTCAATTCAAGACGAAATATAAACTAAGAAAAATCAGTCAGATTTCTAAACTAATAAGCGATCCATTATATAATGGAGAGCGAGCCTGAAAACTTTAAGGGAGTAAGCCAAATTAATCCTGCAATTATGTAAACGCTAAAATATTTAAAATATCAATTAAAATTCAAGCCCTCTATTGGCATTTACATTGGGATTACATAATCATTAACCTAAAGAATTGAGTTAAAAATCTGACAAAGTCAACAGGAAAATTGTCACATCGGCAAAACAACTTACAACACACAAAATAACTAGGGAATCAATACAAAAATATTTGTGATTTTTTCATGGACAAACATTGCACATTAGATTTCTGTTAGCAAACTAGCTATTGTACAAGGAAGGCCCTGTGGTAATAATTTGGCAAACCTTTTGTTATTATAATATCTTAACTGATTGCAGGATCAGCAATAAAGGGGAATTCTATATGCTAATATTTGCTTGAGCCACTTTTGCAACAAATAGCTTCTGGGATGTTTGATAATGAATCAGTGAGATTTTGTATCACAGCCTGCAGCAGATTTCCTTTTTGTGATAACTTCATTTAATGCCAACGTAAAATGGTGAGATGTCATGTTGAACTTAGTTGACAATCCAGAGTAGAAAACTGGATTCACGTTAGGGTTTTCAGGTACCCAAAGAAGTTAAATACTTTGGTTTTTCTTCCAAATCCTCAGGAATACAGGTAGTAAATCACAATATACCTTCTTCACACAATGGCAGATGCGTCTTTAAAATAGCAATGTACCCAGCATAATTGAGACATCCTACGATAAACACAATGCTTTCTTTCCACCACACTAGATTGCACCCCATACCATGATGCTCCAAACCAACACGCTCAAATGTGGACAAAGACTAAGGTACCAAAGACAACAATCTGACCATCTCAGACCAAATGATGAAACCTGGATGCATCAGAAAGTCAAAGCCACTAATTCAAACGTTTTGCTAGAAATGTCTTCCAACCAGACTTTTTGAAGTATTCTGTAGCTAATAAACAGAAAGTTTTTACCTGCTATACAACCTCTGTAGTGAAGTCAAAGAAGATAGCATTAGACCCTCCTTGGCTAATTTCTGTTAAATTAGATCAGCAAGAAAACCTTGTTCGAGTGTGTGGATTGTTGCAAATAAA
>JACATO010002563.1:0-29877 GCA_018389105.1 Nautilus pompilius
TGCTAGCTTCGTTGCGACTCGGCTTCGCATCGAAGGTATTAGACTCTGCAGCCAAGCGAGCAGGGAGCTACAGAAAGCTTTTGTCTCAGACCGTCACACCGGTGATATCAGGTTTCGGACGGAACAGTACAGACCATTTATTACAAGAAAATCGCCATTCCCTAAAATATTTCCGATGTTTTTTTTTTCCCAAGACCGGAAAACATTTTAAAAACCAACGGATACAAGAAGCGGATGCTGTCGTTGCGGCTCGCCGGCTGCAGCTCGCTTTTCTGTCTCCGAGGATCAGCCATGAACGGGAAGCCACTCACCTGTTTCGCGCCGACCCGACCGCAAACTCACGGACGAAGACACACTTCATCACTTGGATTTTAGCAATTTTCTGCAAATGATGAGGTAAGGTTCCTCTTTCATCCGGCAGGTTGCGCTGCGAGAACACCACGCACTTTCTCTGTATGACCGATCCGTGGCAGATTTTTGTTGGCTGTCCCCTTTAGTCTGCGGTACCTGACGATCGTTTAGTGAGGTCCCGGGACCCTGCTATTCAGATGGAAAAAATCAGCATCCATGTAGCTTTAAAAGGGGATGCCCCCCCCCTGCCTCCGGACGCTCTGATGGGTCACGGATGGGGATACTTTTTAAAAGGTAAAATAGAAAGAAAATGGTGCTAGTCCCACAATTTGTCCATAAATATACAGCGAGAAACCCCGAAAGTTTAAGGAGGTTCAGCGGATATCTCCAGAATAATCAGAGTCGTGAACAACTGTTGCTAGGTGGGGAGAATACAAAGGACACCGGGAACTCAGGATTGATTCTATTGGAGCATAGAGATGATTCTGTCCTTTTTTTTTTCAGGTAAGGAAACAAGTAAGAAAGGCTTGGTCCGGGGACAAAAAATGGACCACGGTGGTACGCCAAACAGAGCCGGTTCGACCGGGATTCGAACTCGGGCCCGCATCCTTAACACCTTAATAATAATAATAATAATAATAATAATAATAATAATAATAATAATAATAATAATAATAATAATAATAATAATAATAATAATGGTCGCCACTAGTAACCGAAGGTGTCCTCTCTTTGTTTATAATGTGGGAGCTGCTATTCGCACAGGCAGTGTAACCTGGTGGTAGCCCTTCAATAGGGCTAACCGCCAGGCAATTGCGCCACCCTAAATTCTATTTAGGGGCTCCAGACTTCCTGCTCCTTTGACTAACAATGGTCGGATATTTATTAGAACCTGACTGCTTGAAAACCTTAAGACGATACGGACACCAAATAGATCAGAGAGCGACATTCGCTTTCCTCAAGAGAGAAGCAAACCGAAAGCTAGCTTAAGTTGCTGCTAATAAGGGGACGGGAACGACTCCCAACCAACCCTTCCTTTCTTTCCTAATGAAGATTGACATCAATACTGAACTCTGACCGGTCACCTGACCTGGAGCCCGCGAGCGGCGGTTAATGAAGTCTGTCAGTTAACTGGATGAAATGATCTTTTGGAATTAAATAAAATAAATAAATAAATAAAATAGGGGTCCTAATAAAAACGGAAAGGGGAGAGCTGAACAAATATTATGGGTTGGGCGGCGGCCGATAATCTTCCCTATCACCACGTGCGGGGTCCGGGCAGGAAGTTGTGCCAGAAGAATGGCGGGGTTACCGGGGGGGGGGGGTAGTTGGCCCTCGGAGCCAGCCGGCAATTAGCGGCGTTAATCTGTTCCCGGGACCGGCTCCATTTCCTACCGACGCCATTAAAACGATTTCTTCAATGGAAATAGAAGGCGAATGGATGGGAGGGAAAGAAGAGCCGCCGGCCGACGAGAGCATTGTTCGTGGGGCGGACGGGGGACAACTGGGTCGGCCAGAATCTAGGAGATGGCTGCCTGATTAAGCAGTGCTAAACAGCCAACACGGCGGCCATGTTTGCTTTTCTTCCGCCCATCCCTCTCCCCTGCGCTGACGTCATCCACCCTCTCCCTCTCTCCCCCTAACCCTCACGTCATCTCCCCCTACGCTGACGTCATCGACCCTCTCTCTCTCTCCCCCTGCCCTCACGTCCATCTCTCCCACTCGCCTGACGTCATCTCCCCCCTACGCTGACGTCATCCACCCTCTCCCTCTCTCCCCCTGCCCTGACGTCATCTCTCCCACTGCGATGACGTCATCATCCCCCCTCTCTCTCTCTCCCCCTGCCCTCACGTCATCTCTCCCCATCTCTCTCCCTGCGCTGACGTCATCCACCCTCTCTCTCCCTCCCTGCCCTCACGTCATCTCCCCCTACGCTGACGTCATTCAACCTCTTTCTCTCTCCTCCCCCTGTGCTGACGTCATCCCCCCTCTCTCTCCCTGCCCTGACGTCATCTCTCCCCCTCTCTCTCTCCCTGCCCTGACGTCATCTCTCCCCCTGCGCTGACGTCATCTCTCCCCCCTCTCTGTCTGTCTGTCACCTGTCCCTTTATACGTGCTCGGTTGTCATCTTCAGTATTTGTGAATTTCAACGCGTAACTATTGATCCTTTTTAATCGGAACTTCAGTTGATTCTGTGAAGCTGTCGGTTCCGGTTCCATACCAACCAAACAGTATCCCATTGTTTTCGCCTAATCCCTAACTATCTCCTCACGTCCGGTCACCGGTATTTCACAATATTTACGTTGCTCCCCATTGTTCTCTCGGGGTGGGGAGGGAGCGCCCATTTTTAGAACTCTCCTGGCGCAAACGTTATAACTTCATTCGTCTCTACTAACCATCAGATGTAGTTTCTCGGCTATTAAAGTGCACCTAACAGGTGACAAAGCCCTTATAGTTCTCTGGGAATAATGACAAAAGTCAGCCAAGCGAAGCCAGGCTTGAAGGAGCAATGCATCATTCAGGCCCCTCGCCGACACACACACAACCCTTTTCGCAGATCCCCAACCGTAATGGATTCTCCATGACACGCAGTGGCGTACATCTGAGAAACAGCTGCTGGACGGTTTGTCCGGATGATTTATGTTCTATGGGGAATCAGTACATTCGCTCACCGCTTTCGACAGGGAAAAAAATCGCAGACATTTCCCTTCCAATGTGTGTGTGTATAAAGCATGAAAGATCGGTGACTGATTGTATAATCAAATAAAAAAACTGAATAATGCGATGTATGGGGGAGAAGAATATAGTTTATGTAACATCTGTAACTTTATAGACATGAGAAAAGAAGTGGAAATGTTATCCTGGTACACTAGCAGCCATAAATGTGCGCTGACCAATAAAATATCCCATATTTTATTCATAAACCAATTTATTAATCCGAGTATGCAACAACGAAAAAGAAGTTTATCTTCCAACTTTCACTAAACGAAATATCCCCCTTTATGTTTAATAAATTATTTTATTGGTAGGTCCCTAATAAACTCGCGGTCACTTCCTGCTATCTGATAAACTTAATGACATCAAGCAGTAACTCTTATTGCTGGCTCATTGGGGAATACGTCTGAATTTACATTAAATAAGCCTGTTTGAGATCCCAGTACCATTTTTATGCATGCACACACACACACACCCACACACACCACACCACACACACACGCAAACACACACACACACACACACACGCAACACACACACACACAATACACACACACACACACGCAACACACACACACACATACACCAACACACACACACACACACACACACGCAACACACCACACACACAACAACACACACACACACGCAACACACACACAACACACACACACACACACGCACACCACACACGCACATACACACACATACACACACACACACACGCAACACACACACACACACACACGCACACACACACACACACACACATACACACACACACACACGCAACACACACACACACACACACACACCACACCCGCACACACACACACACACACACGCAACACACACACACACACACACACACACGCACACACACACATACATATACTCATTACGAGTTGAGTCCCTTTATCAGGATATGTTATCTAAATGTACTATTCAAACTACGCTAGTTACTAAAAGTATTTATCCTTAATAAATCGGCTTTTATTATCCAACATAGACATAGTAAAATACCAGGAACTGGTCTGCAGTCTTTCAGGCTGCTGTGGCTGGGATGACCGACCGTCACGGTGCACCATTGACCAGGGGATGGGGAGATGTAGCGGCAAACCGGAAGTAGACTATAATTGCTGTCCACTGTTCTGCTGTCAATGTAGCTTTATACGAAGACAGGAAACGTGGCAGAGTTGCGAACGCGAGAGTTTACAGAAGGTCCCTGATTCACAGGTTTCCGAGGCAATGGGAGAGCTTCAGTACAAACTGATTTTATCCTGTCACCTGAGGGCGGAAGTCCGTCTGGTCACCGGTCCGCACGAACTGCACTCGTCCCAGCCGGTTCGCTTAAAATCGTGAAGTCAGAACCTCCTTTTGCCCGTAAAAGCGGTGGGACGATTCTTAGATAAAAGCGAGGAAGATGGTAAAAGAAATAACAAATTTAAAAAATAATAATAATTAGCTTAATAGACCCACCTAGATACGGGAGCTCGTTGCCAAGCATAACGATCAGCAGCTAATAAATTAAATGGGAGTAGGGTCTTGGACGGCTCGCACTGTTTCTGCTTGACTTATTCCCGACTCCGTTGGTCGGACTGTTTCCCCAGTCTCGGTCACCTCGAGTGTGTCCGGCCAGGACCTTTCTAAATGGCCCCCAAAAGCCTCAAGAAAAATTTTGAGCTTACATTTGATGCTGTCCGTTTTAATGCAAATGGCGTCATCGCCAACTGGGGCCAAATTGACCGTGTGTCTGTCCGGGGGGGGGGGGTGCGTGTGGACGGACTTGGCTTCACACGATCTTTAACACGGGGCCAAACATATCGCTTATCGCGGTTTCCAAAACAAACGAAAAAAAATTTATTTTTTTTTTAACAAGACAGAAATCTTGACGATTAGAGGCGGTCGGAAAGCGGAGTAACCCGGACAAGCCCACGTAAGGGCGACGGACGAAAAAATAAAGAAGAAAGGGGGAGAGAAAAAATAGATAGGGGTGCCGAATAGTCACCAATCTCGCCGCCAGAGGGCGGGCCCGCCCCCCACCACCCCACCACGTGCCAGGGGTGGGACTGCTGCGATATTTCCCTTCCCATCACAAACGAAACGGCATAAATCCCGTGTAGTCTAATATGTCGCGAAGACAAAGCGGACGGACGGACGGACGGACAGACAGACAGACAGACATCCTGTGCGGTAACCCAATACACTACCGCTAATATTTATGGGCTCAGATTTTTTTTTTTGTTTTTTTTATTCAGTGAATCCGAGCTTCGTTCTCAGTGCGCAACCATGCGGAATCCTTTAACCGCTTTCGCAGTCGCTAGCCCGCTCTCCCCACCCACCCCACGTGATGGCGGTACGCTAAACGTCTTTAGCAAACACGATCCCTCCGCTCCACGCAGTGGTCTCCCCTCGAACCGGAATAATTCCGCCAGGTGGTTATCACATACATTTTTCCCTACAGAATTAGTCCCCGAGAAAAGGTAAAAAGAAAAAAACAACAAACAACAAAATCTCGCGCGAATCCGCGTTGTTTGGGGGGGGGGGGCTGACTGCTTAATTAAATGGCTGCTGTGGGATCCTTGTTAACTCGTAATGGCCTGAAAGCCAAAAATAAATAGCGGCAGGTAAAAATAAATAGGTATAAAAAAACAAAATCTCGCGCGAATCCGCGTTGTTTGGGGGGCTGACTGCTTAATTAAATGGCTGCTGTGGGATCCTTGTTAACTCGTACTGGCCTTAAAGCCAAAAATAAATAGCGGCAGGTAAAAATAAATAGGTATAAAAAAACAAAATCTCGCGCGAATCCGCGTTGTTTGGGGGGCTGACTGCTTAATTAAATGGCTGCTGTGGGATCCTTGTTAACTCGTACTGGCCTGAAAGCCAAAAATAAATAGCGGCAGGTAAAAAAAAAATAGAAAGAGGAGGGGTTTTCTTGGCACCGTTAAACAAAAACGTAGAGAAAAGTCCACAAGGCCCCGTATTGCGGTAAAATCAACAAGCTTCCGGGGTGATGAGGGGGGAAACCAAAAGGTAAAACAAACAAGCAAACAAAAACAAAAAAAAAAGTAGGGGTCAAGGGGTGGGGGGTGGATATAATGAAGGATTTTCCTGTAATCATCTTCCGAAACCCAAAATTAAAGTATCCTTACGTAATTAATCTCTGGGTGCATTAAACTAAAATGATTCAGTGCTTTATATATATATGAAGCCGTAAAGGGTTAAACGGTTATTAAGACATTTACTACACATCTGTCGGCCTCGTCTATACTACTCGCTGCCCATCTCCGAGCCTGGCCAGAATCAGGGGTAGCAAACCGGTCAGATCAGAAGGTGACCAAAGTTGTAAAGACCAACCGCTGAAAAACTGATTTTAAGAAGCACGATCTTGTGTCCTTACTGGCATACAGAACCAACAATCTATCCTGTCGGGGAATTTGGCGTGGCACCAGCTGTTATTAGAATGATTCTGCGGAAAACGGCAAATATTTAGTCATTTCCCATACAACGAGCTTCAAGGCGTCTCGGAATTGCATCGGACGTGTTCCTCTATCACCGTCTGGTCAAGTTTTTTTCGCTACCTGTGTGAGAGCTTCTTTGGATGAGATGCTCTCAGCTGCACATCTAGATGTTCACACGGGTGCTCTATCATGTAAGACCTGAGCACAGTGCCTTGATCCGTCTTCCAGATTGTGGTGGCACATCAGCGAATCTCAAAACTGGTGTTGTCTGTTTTTGTTTTAAATGGAAAGTACCCAACAGAATCGAAATGTCTTTTGTCTAACACCAATTCTGCTTCTCTGCCGGGTCAGAATGCATCCCCTATTTACGTGATCGTGGCCTGGGGCGACCTCCAAAGATGAATTGCTGAGATCGGGACTCAGTGGAGAAGAGTGGACGTCATCAATACCGGGGGAATCTTTCCTAACGCACACCCTTCCCCGAATAGACCTGTCAAAGTGTTTTATTTCGTTTAGGACATGAGGCGTTTCCTACGTGTTAGACATGCTCTATATCCAGCTAAAATGACGTCGGACCATTTCTATTGCATGGGCAATGTCAGCTAGGTTCCATGATTTTTCCTCGTTCACCCGAGCTCGTGTTATAGGGCCTTTCAGCCAGGTGGCATAGTGTCCTGGGATACCTTCAGCAGTGCGCCCACCTAGACGTCCAATATACGTACCTTTCGGTCCGGCCCACCTTACGATGTCCCCTTCTGGTTGCTATGGACCGGTCTTTGTTCAGTAATCACCCTCGGAACTATTTGCCTATTAAATCTTCCAAGGAAATGGGCATGGAAGACCGGGGCTGGTTGTGACGGTCTTCAAACAAATCTATTATTCTGGAACCGTGTTGAGGGAGATTGTGGTTCATCAAATATTATAATCTACCAGAACAAGGAACCAGTCACGTGCTCGTCAGGACGAAATAATACAGCAAAGTTCAAAGCATTTCCTTCTGTCAGAATGTCACGGTTTTACCCCCAGCACCAGAACTGTGTACCAAAACAGTGGTTGGGGGGTGTGTTTGCTGTGCACCAGGCTGGATAAAAACCTTTAGGCGAGTCGATATTTCCCGGTTGAAGCCGGCTGCTGCTCGTGACGGACCGCCGGCTCAGCTGACGTTACCACCTAAGAGCTGTGTCTTTCACCCGGCTCAAAAGCAAATATCCGGAGGTCTTCAGGGGGCGATCTAAAGAAAATCTTCGACACATTTTTTGCAGTTTTATATTTATTGTTTTACTGTAGCAGTGTCTGTGGTCCGCACAAAAATAATGGCGGAATTGTCAGGAACTCGCTATTGCGAGCGGAGGAGAAGACCGAAGCCAAGACATCCTTTCCGAAACTAATTGTATTGGTAGCTTTCCTGTCTTTGGACACTGGGAAGAAATAATGGCAGAATTGTCAGGAACTCGCTATTGCGAGCGGAGGAGAAGACCGAAGCCAAGACATCCTTGCCGAAATTAATTGTATTGGTAGCTTTCCTTTCTTTGGACAATGGAAAGAAATAATGGCAGAATTGTCAGGAACTCGCTATTGCGAGCGGAGGAGACATTCGGATAAGGCGGAGAAGACCGAAGCCAAGACATCCTTGCCGAAACTAATTGTATTGGTAGCTTTCCTTTCTTTGGACACTGGGAAGAAATAATGGCAGAATTATCAGGAACTCGCTATTGCGAGCGGAGGAGAAGACCGAAGCCAAGACATCCTTGCCGAAACTAATTGTATTGGTAGCTTTCCTTTCTTTGGACAATGCAGAATTGTCAGGAACTCGCTATTGCGAGCGGAGGAGACATTCGGATAAGGCGGAGAAGACCGAAGCCAAGACATCCTGGACGCTTAATCTCGACTTTATACCGAGCCAGAAAGAACATTGGGACCCCCCGCCCCTGCGGGTGAAAAGTAAAACGAAGTTTCTCACCACTTTCAATTAATTCTCACAAGAAATGTATCGGGTTAACCCTTTTCCACAGGATACAAACACCGCCAAAACCTTATGCTTATCTATCTACCAGACATTATTGCCAGTGTCACAACCTGCCCCCCCCCTGTTACTGTTAACTCCGGTCTCCCCTACATCAGCCGTCATCAAAGCTATTCTTCTTTTTGCTTACTTCGTCCATCCTTTTAACTCTGTTACTGGTTCTGTTTCTCAGCCGTTATTGTCGCTACCACAGAGCTCTGAGCTGTCCCAGAATACTTTGCTGCAGCATCAAGTTCTTTACTACAGATCGTCTTATTTAATCAGATGCTCTTTATACCCATTACTATAATAATAATAATAATAATAATAATAATAATAATATAATAATAATAATAATAATAATAATAATAATAATAATAATCTTTTAAGAAGTAGTATCCGATAAGAAACCCGTATTTATAAAACTTACTAAAACCTACATTCTACACAGATTTGCGTAGAGAGAGAGAGAGAGAGAAGAGAGAGAGGAGAGAGAGGAGCACAGAGAGTAAGAGAGAGGATGGAGAGAGAGAGAGGATGCACAGAGAGTAAGAGAGAGGATGGAGAGAGAGGAGAGGATGCCAGAGAGTAAGAGAGAGAGAGGATGCACAGGAAAGAGTAAGAGAGAGAGAGGATGGAGAGAGAGAGAGAGAGGATGCACAGAGAGTAAGAGAGAGAGAGAGAGATGATTATGTCAGAGGTAAGGATATGACGTCATAAAGAGAAGAGAGAGAGGATGCACGAGAGTAAAGAGAGAGAGAGGATGGAGAGAGAGAGAGAGAGAGAGAGAGAGAGAGGAGAGAGAGAGAGAGAGAGAGAGAGAGAGAGAGAGAGAGATGATGTCAGAGGTAAGGATATGCGTCAGTAAAGAGAGAGAGAGAGAGAGACGGCCAAGTTAAAAGTTATCCAAGATTCGCATTTAGAACTTAAAAAAGAATTAATTGATTAGATTTGAACTCCCTCAGAACTGCAAAGTTACCCGAATAAATTTTGAGAATTTTCCATTTCGAAATTATAGAATTAATCGGACTCCCAGCCGGCTAACTGCAGAATTGACCGAGCAGATTCGCCCAGCGATGTCTAGATATCAGTCGGTTGGGGGGGGGGGGAACTGTTGGGTGACGTCCCCTTGTTCTCCTACCATCGGCGCTCCGCTCCATTCTCCATTCAATGTCGGAACTGGCTCCTTGTGCGCGCGCCTCGGTAGAAAAACATCGGATTGCCAAAAAAAAAAGCACCCCTTATTTTACACAAGGTCTTAAAACATCTCATTGGCTGGCTGACTGCATGTTCCTGTCCGAACATCGTTAACCGTTTTTCTTTTAATACTCCGGTGCCACAATCTTAAATTCGTATGTGTGTGATATCAGACCCATGGCGCACAGTCGAATGCCACGCAACTATCGTGGTCTTTTTTGACAGGAGAGCTCTGGAGTCACAGGTGCACGCTTGAGCGTGTCGAATATTTAATGTACTAAATTTCTCTTGAAATCAATTGTATTGGTGCATTGTTATAAAAGATGTTTTTTTTATTTACTCTAAACCCGTTTACCAAAACCTTCAAGATGTTTCTTGTCGGTGCCGCATCAAATATCGGTTGTTCAGTTTTATTCTATTCAGAAAATTATTTTAAGCGCATTAAAAAATTAATTTGTTAATTAGCTCGCGTCCGCTGATTAGTTTCTTTTACCTCTTCTTTTCCGATCTCGTTCGTATAAAAACCGGTCTGTATGAGATAATGTAACTTGTTTCCCTAAATTTCAAATGCTAAATAATGGTGGCTAAAATTATTGCTCCCCTCCTTTGAAGCAGAGGAATAAGTGTTCGTTCTGTGCGACTCGAAGTTAGCTGTTGTTTCGATCTCCACCGGGTCTCCTTTCTAAATCCCTTCCCTAATGCAGCAATTCCTCGTAGAGATGCGACTGCAGAGCGGAAAAGTGACTTTTTTGGATACAGAACACATTTGTAAAACGAACAAAAGATCGCACTTAAATAAATCAGAATTAGTCCCTCCGCAGTGTCATTAATCGAAATGTGTTTTCGTCATCCTTAGAAGCAAAAAAAAAAAATTTTTTTTAAAAGTATTTTTCGTCTTTGTCAGTAACAAAAGCTAAATTACTGGTTTCTCCTAAAATATTGCAATGCCATCTGTACCATTCTGTAGTAATCTCTGAGCGACCCCGAGTATCCGTAATGCCCAGTACTTTAAGGGTGATGAATCCAGATTTTTCAGCAGACATCTCATTGGGACTCAATATTCTAAGCAGAATGGCCACTGCAGTCTCCCTAAATCCTATGCCCTAGGAAACGGCGACGTGGCCGTAGTTGGTTCGTCCAAAGTCTTTTACTGACGATTTAGCAAAAGTGGGGGCAACACATTAGGCAGAGTATATACTTTTTCCGAATATTGGAACTTAACTTCCGAACTTCTCGCCATCCTGCACCCCTACCAATGGTTTCGAGATTCATCGAGACAGCAAACGTGCTCTCCGGAATCGGTTATGTCCTGAGACTGTCTGAACCCGGCAATCACCTCCCCGTCCAGAGGACGGGAATGACAAGACTGGATAGAAATTGACGCCATGAAAGGGTCGATTATGCCAAACTGTAGCAAAATACCTTATTTCCTTCTCCCTCCTTGCAATTATTCAGAAAACAATGGCAAGACTCTTTTCTCTACCGGAATAGAATCGGCTCTTTCATGCCGCCCTGAACTACAAGCATTTCTGAACGACGCTGCATCTTGAACACAGCCTGTAGATACTTTCCAGAATTTCTTAACTTCCCGTATGCTAAAATATAAGAGGGCCACTATTCATGCCCTCATAGAGTGTACTGACTTCGGCCTGGTGGTGCTACAACTGTAAATCGAAAGCTGTGTCAACACTCGCTTGGTGTTCAATGCAAGAAAGATGAAGGCACCATGCATAAATGACTACATATTTAAGAACATGATCAGTTGAAAGTTCGCGGCAATGATGGACGAATTATCCATCAACTAATATCAATTTCATTCTATAATTAATCAACCGAAATAAAACAATATTATTATAAGATGTGCTTTTTTTTTTGCAAGGAAAAAGGTTTTACCTCCATAATTCTTCTTTATTATTATTATTATTATTTATAAATAATAGCTAACATCAAGCACCGTTAACTGTGTAATTTAAATCCAGATCTTGTGGTAAGATAGGCATTATACAAATGGTTATCTCCCGTTAAGTTGACGCTCTTTTGCGTGAAACTGTACATGAATTTAATATGCAGGGCGTTTCTATGATCTAGTTAGAATTATAATAATACTGTGGTTTTTGTCATTTATTTATTTATGTGGATTTTTTTTTTAAAAATGTCGATTTTAAAAGTTGAAGCACACTGAATTGAAATTATTTTGGGGAATGGTAGACTTTGAGCATTCAAAATCATTATTGCTTTGTTAATTTTTAGAGATCTTTGAAATTAAACTGAACTGATCATTTCTTGTCTATCAAACCATATTTGCGTTCTTAACACCTGGCTGTTGTTGCCCTTTTGGATATTGCAGTTAAAACGGAAACTGAAAGTAAAATGGCTCCAGAGCGAAACCGAAGAAGATGATTTATCTGAAAGATTTTTTTTTTGAAGGGAGATAACTGCTCTTGGCTAAACCTGAGCGAAGGAAGCCAGGTTTCTAAACTAGTAGATCTCTTCGTCCATCTCCGTATTTTATCTCCTCCCTCTTTTCCTCCGGTTACCGCACCGCCACCAAAAACTCTTAAGTTCGCAACAAAAAGATTTTATGCCGACACCAGATAAGCGCAGCCAAAGGGTCGGCTCGTCAGACCATCCCAGCCTCGAGAGACACAAGGGTTCTTTATTACGCTGAATCATAACGTGTGATGGAGGAGGAGGAGGAGGAGGAAGGGGGAGCGTGATACGGCGTGGAGACAGAGGAAGATATTGTAACACTGTCGATTGTGTCTTTACCTAATCTCCCTGCCCGTCAACGCACGTGGCTGAGCGGATCGGAGAAACGTAAATAGATCGGAGAGATTGGCTGGAAATACATCCGCGCCGGCCATTGTGTAGAGGTGATAAGAGGGGAAGTGATGTTTTCTTTAATAATATAAAAAGCAGAAATAGAAGAAAACGAAATGAGAGGGGAGAGAAAGAGGAAATATAAGACAGGCATCTTTGTAGCAAAACACCGTTTACTGTGCAAGAAAAAAGGGGACTAAACTAAGCGAAACATGCGACCCGAACAATGGCAATAAAAACAAGTTTATAAACGAATAATCTAGAAGCTTCTTACAAACTCGGCTAACAAATCGCTAGTTTACCTACTGCCAGGTACGTCTTTCTATTTAGGACTCGATCGGCTGTTCTGTGACGTCAGAACATGTGATCAATAAAAAAACAACAAAAAAACAAGCCACGTGACACGGAGAAAACCGCTACAGACGCCAGGGGGAGTCTACGCATTTCTCAGAATAAACAGATGGTCTGAGCTGGACGGGGTTAACAAGCAACAACCGTGTTTCTTGTTTTCTCCTGTAGACTGCGAGTCTTTTGGTCCTAGTTGGGGATGTGTTTTAGAAGGATCGCCGGTTCTTCCGTTCGAAAATTTCTTTGCTGGTAGTGGGGAGAAGCTGGGGACCCTGAAGATACGGAGATGTCCCACTGTTACCCCCGAGCCAGCCACGTGAGAACTTCTGGAGCCAGCCTCTAAGGTCGATACCGCGCCATTCCGATGGCGCAAGAGCTGAATCTCGAAGTGTTATTTCTTCTAAATTGAAAGTGAGAATGCTACCTTGAATCCGGAAATTCCGGGGCGGAAAAACCAAATTGAAAGTAGAATAATGAGGAAATAGGGGGGGGGCGGCTATAAGCACAGGGTGGCGGAGAAGTTCCGTACGACTAGATCGAAGATGGAGCGGGTAGGGGGATGCTGTCAGGAACCACCAGGTAAGGAGAACCAGAGACCGGCCGCGCCCCCAGGGGGAAGATGTAAAATATTCCCCTTTTGAATAAAATCTTCGGCGATAGCTGGCTGAGTCTTTGATATAAATAACAGCTCTCCCCTCCCCTCCCCCGGTCCCTCACAACAGTCAGATTGTTCTCCTCGCGGCCCAGGATCCGGAAAGATAGCAGCTCTCCCTCCTCCAGAGCCGGTCTCGCTGGCTTAATTCAACAAAAGCCCGGGAGGGGGAGCGGGTCAGCGAGGTCGGGTCCTCACTGCGCATGTCGGCTATCTAGCGCCAGTGGAAGGGGGAGAGTCCGGGGGTTGCGAGAGAGATGCATGCAGCGGCATCAGCGGAGGAGGCGGCGGCGGCGGCAACAGCATCTCCTCGACCGAGCTGACGGGGGAGAGAGGGAGAGGGAGAGACGGAGAGGGGGAGAGAGGGAGGGAGGCGTACGTACAGAGACGCGCTCGCGCCGAATGGCGGAGTAGCCCGACCACCACCGCGGCCGGACTTCTTCCTCGCGTGAACCCCCCGGCAGAAGAACGGGACGGGGGAGAAGGGGAGAGAGAGAACAACAACAACAACAACAACAACAAATAAGGGGGGAGGGGGAGAGAGAGAGGGGGGGCAGGAGGAAAAAAAAAAAACAACAACACAACAACAAAAAAAAAAATGGCGATGGTTCGACGGCGGTCGGAGCTGCTGCTGTTACGAGAGGGAGAGACGATGCTCGATGTCGGGGACTGAAGAGGGCTCACAGGAGGGAACGCAGTGAACCTGAGGTAAGGTTTCTGCTGGTCCTTGTTTCGCGTCGGTCTTCTGCCCCACATCCCGATAGTTCTGGGCTATTTTCGCTATTCCCGTATTTACTGACCCCCCCCCCGCCAGCTCTCGCCCCCACAAAGGAATACGGTTTTCTTCTATCCAGTATCTCTCTCGGACGCTTCTCCCTCCACCAGAGCGGCTGTTATCTTCTCTCCTTTACTCGCTATTTGGCAGACGAGAACTCTTCCAGGTCTGACCTATATATACACCACCATCAGTCGTCCCCCCCCCCTCCCCCCCCCATCACCGTCAGTGGAGGAGATAGATCTGCCCCTGACACACATAACACCGTCAGTCGAGATAGATCTCCCCTACCCCCCAACATATATACTGTCAGTCGAGATAGATCTCCCCTACCCCCCAACATATATACAGTCAGTCGAGATAGATCTCCCCTACCCCCCCTATACACATATAAACAGTCAGTCGAGATAGATCTCCCCTACCCCCAACATATATACAGTCAGTCGAGATAGATCTCCCCTACCCCCCCAACATATATACTGTCAGTCGAGATAGGTCTCCCCTACCCCCCCAACATATACAGTCAGTCGGATAGGTCTCCCCTACCCCCCCAACATATACACAGTCAGTCGAGATAGATCTCCCCTACCCCCCCAACATATACACAGTCAGTCGAGATAGATCTCCCCTACCCCCCCCAACATATACACAGTCAGTCGAGATAGATCTCCCCTACCCCCCCAACATATACACAGTCAGTCGAGATAGGTCTCCCCTACCCCCCCAACATATATACAGTCAGTCGAGATAGATCAACCCTGCCCCCCCAACATATATACAGTCAGTCGAGATAGATCAACCCTGCCCCCCCAAACATATATACTGTCAGTCGAGATAGGTCTCCCCTACCCCCCAACATATACACAGTCAGTCGAGATAGATCTCCCCTACCCCCCCAACATATACACAGTCAGTCGAGATAGATCTCCCCTACCCCCCCCAACATATACACAGTCAGTCGAGATAGATCTCCCCTACCCCCCCAACATATACAAAGTTAGTCATCGAGATAGATCTCCCCTAACCCCCAACATATACACCGTCAGTCGAGATAGATCTCCCCTACCCCCCCACATATACACAGTCAGTCGAGATAGATCTCCCCTACCCCCCCCAACATATACACAGTCAGTCGAGATAGATCTCCCCTAACCCCCAACATACACAGTCAGTCGAGATAGATCTCCCCTACCCCCCCCAACATATACACAGTCAGTCGAGATAGATCTCCCCTACCCCCCAACATATATACTGTCAGTCGAGATAGATCTCCCCTACCCCCCCCCCAATATACAGTCAGTGGAGATAGATCTCCCCTACCCCCCCCCAACATATACACCGTCAGTCGATATAGATCTCCCCTACCCCCCCAACATATATACTGTCAGTCGAGATAGATCTCCCCTACCCCCCCAACATATACACCGTCAGTCGAGATAGATCTCCCCTACCCCCCCAACATATATACTGTCAGTCGAGATAGATCTCCCCTACCCCCCCCAACATATATACAGTCAGTCGAGATAGATCTCCCCTACCCCCCCCCCACATATATACAGTCAGTCGAGATAGATCTCCCCTACCCCCTCCTATACACATATAACAGTCAGTCGAGATAGGTCTCCCCTGCCCCCCCTATTCACAAATAACAGTCAGTCGAGATAGGTCTCCCCTACCCCCCAACATATATACCGTCAGTCGAGATAGATCTCCCCTACCCCCCCAACATATATACCGTCAGTCGAGATAGGTCTCCCCTACCCACTCTATACACACATAACAGTCAGTCGAGATAGATCTCCCCTACCCCCCCAACATATATACAGTCAGTGGAGATAGATCTCCCCTACCCCCCAACATATATACTGTCAGTCGAGATAGATCTCCCCTACCCCCCCAACATATACACCGTCAGTCGATATAGATCTCCCCTACCCCCCCAACATATATACTGTCAGTCGAGATAGATCTCCCCTACCCCCCCACATATATACAGTCAGTCGAGATAGATCTCCCCTACCCCCCCAACATATATACAGTCAGTAGAGATAGATCTCCCCTACCCCCTCCTATACACATATAACAGTCAGTCGAGATAGGTCTCCCCTGCCCACCTATTCACAAATAACAGTCAGTCGAGATAGGTCTCCCCTACCCCCCAACATATATACCGTTAGTCGAGATAGGTCTCCCCTACCCACTCTATACACACATAACCGTCAGTCGAGATAGGTCTCCCCTACCCCCCCTATACACACATAACACAGTCAGTCGAGATAGATCTCCCCTACCCCCCTAACATATATACTGTCAGTCGAGATAGATCTCCCCTACCCCCCAACATATATACTGTCAGTCGAGATAGATCTCCCCTACCCCCCAACATATATACTGTCAGTCGAGATAGATCTCCCCTACCCCCCCAACATATATACTGTCAGTCGAGATAGATCTCCCCTACCCCCCAACATATATACTGTCAGTCGAGATAGATCTCCCCTACCCCCCAACATATATACTGTCAGTCGAGATAGATCTCCCCTACCCCCCCAACATATATACTGTCAGTCGAGATAGATCTCCCCTACCCCCCAACATATATACTGTCAGTCGAGATAGATCTCCCCTACCCCCCAACATATATACTGTCAGTCAATAGATCTACCCTAAATAGATCTCCCCTACCCCCCTATACACACATAACACAGTCAGTCGAGATAGGTCTCCCCTACCCCCTAACATATATACTGTCAGTCGAGATAGATCTCCACTACCCCCCCTATACACACATAACACAGTCAGTCGAGATAGGTCTCTCCTACCACCCCTATACACACATAACACAGTCAGTCGAGATAGGTCTCCCCTACCCCCCAACATAAACTGTCAGTCGAGATAGATCTCCCCTGCCCCCCCTATTCACATATAACAGTCAGTCGAGATAGGTGTCCCCTACCCCCCAACATATATACAGTCAGTCGAGATAGATCTCCCCTACCCCCCCTATACACATATAACAGTCAGTCGAGATAGATCTCCCCTACCCCCCCTATACACATATAAACTGTCAGTTGAGATAGATCTCCATACCCCCCCTATACACATATAACAGTCAGTCGAGATAGATCTCCCCTACTCCCCTAACATATAACAGTCAGTCGAGATAGATCTCCCCTACCCCCCCTATACACATATAACAGTCAGTCGAGATAGATCTCCCCTACCCCCCTATACACATATAAACTGTCAGTCGAGATAGATCTCCCTACCCCCCCCTATACACATATAACAGTCAGTCGAGATAGATCTCCCCTACCCCCCCTATACACATATAACAGTCAGTCGAGATAGATCTCCCCTACCCCCCCTATACACATATAACAGTCAGTCGAGATAGATCTCCCCTACCCCCCCTATACACATATAACTGTCAGTTGAGATAGATCTCCATACCCCCCCTATACACATATAACAGTCAGTCGAGATAGATCTCCCTACCCCCCCTATACACATATAACACAGTACATATAACAGTCAGTCGAGATAGATCTCCCCTGCCCCCCCTATACACATATAACAGTCAGTCGAGATAGATCTCCCCTACTCCCCTAACATATAACAGTCAGTCGAGATAGATCTCCCCTAACATATAACAGTCAGTCGAGATAGATCTCCCCTACCCCCCCTATACACATATAACAGTCAGTCGAGATAGATCTCCCCTACTCCCCTAACATATAACAGTCAGTCGAGATAGATCTCCCCTACTCCCCTAACATATAACAGTCAGTCGAGATAGATCTCCCCTACTCCCTAACATATAACAGTCAGTCGAGATAGATCTCCCCTACTACTCCCCTAACATATAACAGTCAGTCGAGATAGGTCTCCCCTACCCCCTCTATACACACATAACACAGTCAGTCGGGATAGATCTCCCCTACTCCCCTAACATATAACAGTCAGTCGAGATAGATCTCCCCTGCCCCCCTATACACACATAACACAGTCAGTCGAGATAGATCTCCCCTACTCCCCTAACATATAACAGTCAGTCGAGATAGATCTCCCCTACTCCCCTAACATATAACAGTCAGTCGAGATAGGTCTCCCCTACCCCCTCTATACACACATAACACAGTCAGTCGGGATAGATCTCCCCTACTCCCCTAACATATAACAGTCAGTCGAGATAGATCTCCCCTGCCCCCTATACACACATAACACAGTCAGTCGAGATAGATATCTCCTACTCCCCAACATATGTACCGTCAGTCAAGATAGATTTCCCCTGCCCCCCCTATACACATATAACACAGTCAGTCGAGATAGATCTCCCCTGCCCCCCCATACACATATATACTGTCAGTCGAGATAGATCTCCCCTGCCCCCCACTATACACATATATACAGTCAGTCAAGATAGATCTCCCCTGCCCCCCCTATACACATATAACACAGTCAGTCGAGATAGGTCTCCCTACCCCCCCATACACATATAACACAGTCAGTCGAGATAGATCTCCCCTACCCCCCCTATACACATATAACACAGTCAGTCAAGATAGATCTCCCCTGCCCCCCCTATTCACATATAACAGTCAGTCGAGATAGATCTCCCCTACCCCCCCTTACACACATAACAGTCAGTCGAGATAGATCTCCCCTACCCCCCCTATACACACATAAAAGTCAGTCGAGATAGATCTCCCCTACCCCCCCTATACACATATATACTGTCAGTCGAGATAGATCTCCCCTACCCCCCAACATATATACTGTCAGTCGAGATAGATCTCCCCTACCCCCCAACATATATACAGTCAGTCGAGATAGATCTCCCCTACCCCCCAACATATATACTGTCAGTCGAGATAGATCTCCCCTACCCCCCAACACATATATACTGTCAGTCGAGATAGATCTCCCCTACCCCCCCTATACACACATGACACAGTCAGTCGAGATAGATATCTCCTACTCCCCAACATATACATTCCGTCGAGATAGATCTCCCCAACCCCCCCTATACACATATACACAGTCAGTCGAGATAGATCTCCCCTACCTCCCCTATACACATATATACAGTCAGTCGAGATAGATCTCCCCTACTCCCCAGCATATATACAGTCAGTCGAGATAGATCTCCCCTACCCCCCTATACACACACACAACACAGTCAGTCGAGATAGATCTCCCCTACCCCCAACATATATACATTCAGTCGCGAGATAGATCTCCCAACCCCCCCTATACACATATAACAGTCAGTCGAGATAGATCTCCCCTACCCCCCCTATACACATAAAACTGTCAGTTGAGATAGATCTTTCCTAACCCCCCTATACACATATAACAGTCAGTCGAGATAGATCTCCCCTACTCCCCAACATATATACAGTCAGTCGAGATAGATCTCCCCTACCCCCCCTATACACACACAACACAGTCAGTCGAGATAGATCTCCCCTACCCCCAACATATATATATTCAGTCGAGATAGATCTCCCCAACCCCCCCTATACACATATAACACAGTCAGTTGAGATAGATCTCCCCTACCCCCCCTATACACATATAAACTGTCAGTTGAGATAGATCTTTCCTACCCCCCCTATACACATATAACAGTCAGTCGACATAGATCTCCCATACACCCCTAACAATATACAGTCAGTCGAGATAGATCTCCCCTACTACCCCCCTATACACTTATAACAGTCAGTCGAGATAGATCTCCCCTACCCCCCCTATACACATATAAACTGTCAGTTGAGATAGATCTCCCCTACTCCCCTAACATATAACAGTCAGTGAGATAGATCTCCTCCCCTACCCCCTCTAACATATATACAGTCAGTCGAGATAGGTCTCCCCTACCTCCCCTATACACATATAACACAGTCAGTTGAGATAGATCTCCCCTACCCCCCATATATATACTGTCAGTCGAGATAGATCTCCCCTACCCCCTAACATATATACTGTCAGTCGAGATAGATCTCCCCTACCCCCCCTATACACACATAACACAGTCAGTCGAGATAGGTCTCCCCTACCCCCCCCATACACACATAACAGTCAGTCGAGATAGATCTCCCCTACCCCCCCTATACACACATAACACAGTCAGTCGAGATAGGTCTCTCCTACCACCCCTACACACACATAACACAGTCAGTCGAGATAGGTCTCCCCTACCACCCCAACATATATACAGTCATTCAAGATAGATCTCCCCCTACCCCCCAACATATAAACTGTCAGTCGAGATAGATCTCCCCTGCCCCCCCTATTCACATATAACAGTCAGTCGAGATAGATCTCCCCTACCACCCCTATACACATATAACAGTCAGTCGAGATAGATCTCCCCTACCCCCCCTATACACATATAAACTGTCAGTTGAGATAGATCTCCATACCCCCCCTATACACATATAACAGTCAGTCGAGATAGATCTCCCCTACTCCCTTAACATATAACAGTCAGTCGAGATAGATCTCCCCTACTCCTAACATATAACAGTCAGTCGAGATAGATCTCCCCTACCCCCCTATACACATATAACACAGTCAGTCGAGATAGATCTCCCCTGCCCCCACTATACACATATATACAGTCAGTCGAGATAGATCTCCCCTACTCCCCTTACATATAACAGTCAGTCGAGATAGATCTCCCCTCCCCTACCCCCCCTATACATATATAACACAGTCAGTCGAGATAGATCTCCCCTGCCCCCACTATACACATATATACTGTCAGTCGAGATAGATCTCCCCTACCCCCCCTATACACATATAAACTGTCAGTTGAGATAGATCTCCCCTACCCCCCCTATACACACATTACACAGTCAGTCGAGATAGGTCTCCCCTACCCCCCCCATACACCATAACACAGTCAGTCGAGATAGATCTCCCCTACCCCCCCTATACACACATAACACAGTCAGTCGAGATAGGTCTCCCCCTACCCCCCCCATACACACATAACACAGTCAGTCGAGATAGGTCTCTCCTACCCCTACACACACATAACACAGTCAGTCGAGATAGGTCTCCCCTACCACCCCAACATATATAACAGTCATTCAAGATAGATCTCCCCTACCCCCCAACATATAAACTGTCAGTCGAGATAGATCCCCCTGCCCCCCCTATTCACATATAACAGTCAGTCGAGATAGATCTCCCCTACCACCCCTATACACATATAACAGTCAGTCGAGATAGATCTCCCCTACCCCCCTATACACATATAAACTGTCAGTTGAGATAGATCTCCATACCCCCCCTATACACATATAACAGTCAGTCGAGATAGATCTCCCCTACCCCCCTTAACATATAACAGTCAGTCGAGATAGATCTCCCCTACTCCCTTAACATATAACAGTCAGTCGAGATAGATCTCCCCTACCCCCCTATACACATATAACACAGTCAGTCGAGATAGATCTCCCCTGCCCCCACTATACACATATATACTGTCAGTCGAGATAGATCTCCCCTACCCCCCCTATACACATATAAACTGTCAGTCGAGATAGATCTCCCATACACCCCTAACATATATACAGTCAGTCGAGATAGATCTCCCCTACCCCCCCTATACACATATAAACTGTCAGTTGAGATAGATCTCCCCTACTCCCCTAACATATAACAGTCAGTTGAGATAGATCTCCCCTACCCCCTCTAACATATATACAGTCAGTCGAGATAGATCTCCCCTACCCCCCCTATACACTATAAACTGTCAGTTGAGATAGATCTCCCCTCCCCTACCCCCTAACATATAACAGTCAGTTGAGATAGATCTCCCCTACCCCCTCTAACATATATACAGTCAGTCGAGATAGGTCTCCCCTACTCCCCCTATACACATATAACAGTCAGTCGAGATAGATCTCCCCTACCCCCCCTATACACACATAACACAGTCAGTCGAGATAGGTCTCCCCTACCCCCCCCATACACACTAACACAGTCAGTCGAGATAGGTCTCCCCCTACCCCCTAACATATATACTGTCAGTCGAGATAGATCTCCCCTACCCCCCTATACACACACACACAGTCAGTCGAGATAGATCTCTCCTACCACCCCTACACACACATAAACAGTCAGTCGAGATAGGTCTCCCCCTACCCCCCAACATATATACAGTCATTCGAGATAGATCTCCCCTACCCCCCAACATATAAAACTGTCAGTCGAAATAGATCTCCCCTGCCCCCCTATTCACATATAACAGTCAGTCGAGATAGATCTCCCCTACCCCCCCTATACATATATAACAGTCAGTCGAGATAGATCTCCCCTACTCCCCCTATACACATATAACAGTCAGTCGAGATAGATCTCCCCTACCCCCCCTATACACATATAAACTGTCAGTCGAGATAGATCTCCATACCCCCCCTATACACATATAACAGTCAGTCGAGATAGATCTCCATACCCTCCCTATACACATATAACAGTCAGTCGAGATAGATCTCCCCTGCCCCCCCTATACACATATAACAGTCAGTCGAGATAGATCTCCCCTAACATATAACAGTCAGTCGAGATAGATCTCCCCTAACATATAACAGTCAGTCGAGATAGATCTCCCTACCCCCCCTATACACATATAAACTGTCAGTCGAGATAGATCTCCATACCCCCCCTATACACATATAACACAGTCAGTCAAGATAGGTCTCCCTACCCCCCCATACACATATAACACAGTCAGTCGAGATAGATCTCCCCTACCCCCCCTATACACATATAACAGTCAGTCGAGATAGATCTCCATACCCTCCCTATACACGATAACAGTCAGTCGAGATAGATCTCCCCTACCCCCCCTATACACATATAAACTGTCAGTCGAGATAGATCTCCATACCCCCCCTATACACATATAACAGTCAGTCGAGATAGATCTCCCCTACTCCCCTTAACATATAACAGTCAGTCGAGATAGATCTCCCCTACCCCCTATACACCCTTAACATATAACAGTCAGTCGAGATAGATCTCCCCTACCCCCCCTATACACATATAACAGTCAGTCGAGATAGATCTCCCCTGCCCCCACTATACACATATATACAGTCAGTCGAGATAGATCTCCCCTACCCCCCCTATACACATATAAAACTGTCAGTCGAGATAGATCTCCCATACACCCCTAACATATATACAGTCAGTCGAGATAGATCTCCCCTACCCCCCTATACACATATAAAATCAGTTGAGATAGATCTCCCCCTACTCCCCTAACATATAACAGTCAGTCGAGATAGATCTCCCCTACCCCCCCCTCTAACATATATACAGTCAGTCGAGATAGATCTCCCCTACCCCCCCTATACACATATAAACTGTCAGTTGAGATAGATCTCCCCTACCCCCTAACATATAACAGTCAGTCGAGATAGATCTCCCCTACCCCCCTCTAACATATATACAGTCAGTCGAGATAGGTCTCCCCTACTCCCCCTATACACATATAACAGTCAGTCGAGATAGATCTCCCCACCCCCCCTATACACACATAACACAGTCAGTCGAGATAGGTCTCCCCTACCCCCCCCATACACACATAACACAGTCAGTCGAGATAGGTCTCCCCTACCCCCTAACATATATACAGTCAGTCGAGATAGATCTCCCCTACCCCCCCTATACACACATAACACAGTCAGTCGAGATAGGTCTCTCCTACCACCCCTACACACACATAACACAGTCAGTCGAGATAGGTCTCCCCTACCACCCCAACATATATACAGTCATTCGAGATAGATCTCCCCTACCCCCCAACATATAAACTGTCAGTCGAGATAGATCTCCCCTCCCCCCCTATACACATATAACAGTCAGTCGAGATAGATCTCCCCTACCCCCCCTATACACATATAACAGTCAGTCGAGATAGATCTCCCCTACCCCCCTATACACATATAACAGTCAGTCGAGATAGATCTCCCCTACCCCCCCTTACACATATAAACTGTCAGTCGAGATAGATCTCCATACCCCCCCTATACACATATAACAGTCAGTCGAGATAGATCTCCATACCCCCCTATACACATATAACAGTCAGTCGAGATAGATCTCCCCTACCCCCCCTATACACATATAACAGTCAGTCGAGATAGATCTCCCCTAACATATAACAGTCAGTCGAGATAGATCTCCCTACCCCCTACACATATAAACAGTCAGTCGAGATAGATCTCCATACCCCCCTATACACTATAACACACAGTCAGTCGAGATAGATCTCCCTACCCCCCATACACATATAACACAGTCAGTCGAGATAGATCTCCCCCTACCCCCCCTATCACATATAACACAGTCAGTCGAGATAGATCTCCCCTACCCCCCTATACACCACAACACAGTCAGTCGAGATAGATCTCCCCTACCCCCCTAACATATAACAGTCAGTCGAGATAGATCTCCCCAACCCCCCCTATACACATATAACAGTCAGTCGAGATAGATCTCCCCTACCCCCCCTATACACATATAACAGTCAGTCGAGATAGATCTCCCCTACCCCCCCTATACACATATAACACAGTCAGTCGAGATAGATCTCCCCTACCCCCCTATACACATATAACAGTCAGTCGAGATAGATCTCCCCTACCCCCCTATACACATATAACAGTCAGTCGAGATAGATCTCCCCTACCCCCCAACATATATACAGTCAGTCGAGATAGATCTCCCCTACCCCCCCTATACACATATAAACAGTCAGTTGAGATAGATCTCCCCTACCCCCCCTATACACATATAAACAGTCAGTTGAGATAGATCTTTCCTACCCCCCTAACATATATAACAGTCAGTCGAGATAGATCTCCCCTACCCCCCAACATATATACAGTCAGTCGAGATAGATCTCCCCTACCCCCCTATACACATATAACAGTCAGTCGAGATAGATCTCCCCTACCCCCCTAACACATATAACAGTCAGTCGAGATAGATCTCCCCTACCCCCCTATATACACATATAACTGTCAGTTGAGATAGATCTCCCCTACTCCCCTAACATATAACAGTCAGTCGAGATAAGATCTCCCCTACCCCCCTAACATATATACAGTCAGTCGAGATAGATCTCCCCTACCCCCCCTATACACATATAACACAGTCAGTCGAGATAGGTCTCCACTACCCCCCACATATAAACGTCAGTCGAGATAGATCTCCCCTGCCCCCCCTATTCACATATAACAGTCAGTCGAGATAGATCTCCCCTACCCCCCCCTATACACATATAACAGTCAGTCGAGATAGATCTCCCTACCCCCCCTATACACATATAAACTGTCAGTTGAGATAGATCTCCCCTACTCCCCTAACATAATAACAGTCAGTTGAGATAGATCTCCCTACCCCCTAACATATATACAGTCAGTCGAGATAGGTCTCCCCTACCCCCCTATACACATATAACACAGTCAGTTGAGATAGGTCTCCCCTACCCCCCAACATATAAACTGTCAGTCGAGATAGATCTCCCCTGCCCCCCCTATTCACATATAACAGTCAGTCGAGATAGATCTCCCCTACCCCACCCCCCTATACACATATAACAGTCAGTCGAGATAGATCTCCCTACCCCCCCTAACACATATAAACTGTCAGTGAGATAGATCTCCATACCCCCCCTATACACATATAGCAGTCAGTCGAGATAGATCTCCCTACCCCCCCCTATACACATATAAACTGTCAGTCGAGATAGATCTCCCCCTACCCCCCCTATACACATATAACAGTCAGTTGAGATAGATCTCCATACCCCCCCTATACACATATAACAGTCAGTCGAGATAGATCTCCCCTACTCCCTTAACATATAACAGTCAGTCGAGATAGATCTCCCCTACTCCCCCTATACACATATAACAGTCAGTCGAGATAGATCTCCCCTACCCCCCCTATACACATATAACAGTCAGTCGAGATAGATCTCCCCTACCCCCCCTATACACATATAACAGTCAGTCGAGATAGATCTCCCCTACTCCCCCTATACACATATAACACAGTCAGTCGAGATAGATCTCCCCTAACCCCCTATACACATATAACAGTCAGTCGAGATAGATCTCCCCTACTCCCCCTATACACATATAACAGTCAGTCGAGATAGATCTCCCCCACCCCCCCCTATACACATATAAACTGTCATTTGAGATAGATCTCCCCTGCCCCCCCTATACACATATAACACAGTCAGTCGAGATAGATCTCCCCTACCCCCCCTACACACATATAAACTGTCAGTCGAGATGGTCTCCCCTACTCCCCCCTATACACATATAACAGTCAGTCGAGATAGATCTCCCCTGCCCCCCCTATACACATATAACAGTCAGTCGAGATAGATCTCCCTACTCCCCCCCTATACACATATAACAGTCAGTCGAGATAGATCTCCCCTACTCCCCCCCTAACATATACAGTCAGTCGAGATAGATCTCCCCTGCCCCCCCCCTATACACACACACATATAAGTCATCGTATTTTGAACGACTTCTCCGGTTTGCTTTCAGTGTCTACGCAAGCAGACCGTTCTGTGTAGTTTACTACGAGATCTTGTCGACGGACAGACGGACGGAAGCGGTGTCCAGCTGTAACCCGGACCGTCGAGACTCGAGTGACCGACCTTGGCGAAGTTTCACAGTCCTGACCTTTGGGTTGACGACGAGAGCTCGATAAATCGGTCGTTGTTTCTCGCCCACGGAGACGAGTTATCCCGGGGGGGTAGTGCGCGAATCCGCTGATATCTGTGATAACCCGATTCTCGGCCGGCCGTGTCGGTGTCCGGCGAAGACGGTCTTATGTCTGCCGATATCTGTCGCGAGTCGTCCCCTTCACCGCGGTTCACTGTCGTAGTAGGATTATCGCCGAGACCAGGCTTGCAGGAGGTCCAGCATGTATAGGAAGACCGGGGGAATGGCTGTTCTCGCCAAGCCGCCCAAGCCTCCGTGCTGGCGAGACTTCGTGTCTGACCGGGGCGGTCACAACGGCCTGAGCGCGGTCGAGTTCGGCGAGGTGCTCCCGCAGGTGCCGGCCCCGGCCCCGGCGGCCCCGGCGGAGCGGGCCAAGACCTACCCGCAGTGCCTCACCCCCGGGAAACAGCTGAAGCGGGTGCGCGCGAAGATCCACCGGACGCGGAGCCACTTCCCGATCAACGCGCGCGACATCCCCGACGAGAAGGCGGCGGTGAGCCTGTCGGAGACGAAGCCCAAGGAGCTGCTGGGCCTGCGCCGGCACGACGAGAAGATGTACCTGGAGGAGAACGCGAGGCGGTGCCAGAGCTGGCTGGACAGCATCAAGGCCTGCGAGCCGCTGGACGACGTGGTCTTCTCCCAGGGGAGCGGGGTGGAGATCGAGGTGCCGGACGAGCAGCGCTGGACCGACCTTCGACCCCCGCTCAACAGCAGCGCTTCCGGCTCCGACGACGATCGGGCCTCCGAGTCGGACCCCCCGGCCTGCCGGCAGCAGCGCCGCCTCGAGCTGCTGCGGAACTACTCCGCGCGGGGGGACGGCAAAGGGGAAATACTCCTGCGACAGAACGACGCTAAAAAATTACCACGGACGAAAAAAATGGTTTTCTAGCCGAGTTCCGTTCTGCAGAAATGGGGGTCGTCGTCGCCTTAATCCCGCCGAGGAGGAGAAGAAACGAAAACAAAAGGATTTCTTTCCAAGATGCAAACTGTCGGATTATTACCATTTCCTGTGAAGCAGACGACATGATGATCTTAGAACACAAGCGGTTGTGAGGATTCTAGCTAAAAGATGAAAAACCATTTCTGGACGCCATGTAATAGAAGTGAGAGAGAGAGCGCGAGCGAGAGAGAGAGAGAGAGAGAGAGAGAGTTTACTTCCTTCGTTTTCCTCAACTTTAAATTCATTATTCATATTGTTATTTGTGTTTATACTAATTATTGGTCTTTGTTTGGGCGGCCAGATGGAAGGAAATAAAGGAGGGAAATATAAGGTGTTCGTGTCTATCGTAAGCTCGAACCTCAGAAACCTCTGTTTACCCGCTAAAACCAACCTAATTTATTTGTCCCCTTGGTCAACTAATAAAGTTTCTAAGTATCATCTTATCGGGAGAAATGATGGATTCTTATATTAAGAAATCTTACCGACTGCAGTATACTGTCTTTTGTTTCTGAAGCTGCTCTTTGATGTAAATATGTGTCGACATCAATGAGGTTCTTTAAAATGTTGTTGTATTACATTCGCTGTATATACAGTGTCGTGATTAAGGTGGTGATGCTTACCCAATACACGACCAGCAGTCACTCACCAGACCTGCTCGGTGCGCGACTTATACAGAGAAATATTCGGCTTATTTGTGTATAGGTTTTGACCTACAGATGTGGAGAATTAGCCCGCCTGTCTCCCTTCTTGTCCACTGCAGCTGCTGGCTCGACCAGGTCGTGTTTTTGACCATCTAAAGTTCTTTCCTTTTTTGTTCTCTTGTATTCTGTTTTTTTTCTCTCCCCCTTTGTTGTTCGGTCATTCCCCACGTCTCATAACAAAAGAAAAGAAAACAATGAATAGGAGATAGCAAGCAATACAATCGAGAGAGAGAGACATTGGGTAGAAAAGGGGTAAGAAGTAATGCGCGTTAATAATAAAATTAATAGATTGAACATTAAATTAAATTCGATAAATCTGAAACAGTTAAAACGAGAGGTGGACGTGATCTTGTTCGATGATAACTGCATCATCTAGATAGATAGTGTTGGAAAACGAGTCAATTAGACCTGTAAAATGTCTTTCCTGTACATTGGGTCGGAAGACTACATACATACAACTGCAGTGAATCATTTCATTCAGTTTGTAATACTCAGATTCTTGGTAAAAAGCAGTTCAGTCCTCTTATCTTCTCCATCTGTGGTTTGTGCTTTGGATTCACACAGGGTTCTTATCGTTCTGTTAATCGGACGGAATCGAGATTCAAACTAACGATAGCAGAGGGGAGCAGTGGTTTGCTTCACGGCTACACCTCTCTCCTAAACGTCTCGTCAGGTAAAAGGTGGCACTCGTTTTAAAATTTCTCTTGGAGTTTGGCAGGTATAACAGAACACGTTGTTACAGTCAGATATTATTATTGGGAAATATTCTCTGGTTATCAAAATGCCTATTATTTTTTTTTATTATTCGCATTTCGCTTGAAAATTTATCTATTTATCTCAATTAAATTACTTTCATATTAAGTGCTATGAAATCACGATTTGCGAGAGTTTGTGGCGTTGCATAGCAACTATTTTGGAATGGCGGCTGCCTTTAGTATATTATTATTATTATTATATTATTATTATTATTATTATTAGCAGCAGCAGCAGCAAACATCTGTTTACAAAGGATTTTAAAAAGAATTTTTTTAGTTTTTTTAGACGTACTAGTTCTAGAAATCTGGCTAGATGGTATTTTTTGTAGATTAACATCTCTCGCTCCATCTCTCTCTCCATCTCTCATCTCATCTCTCTCTCTCTCA
>JACATO010002564.1:0-64256 GCA_018389105.1 Nautilus pompilius
TTCAGATTCATAGTTATAGGCAGGTAGGTAGGTTTGCGTTTCAGATTCATAGTTACTAGGCAGGTAGGTAGGTTTGCGTTTCAGATTTATAGTTACTAGGCAAGTAAGAAGGTTTTGCGTCTCAGATTCATAGTTTACTAGGCAGGTAGGTAGGTTTGCGTTTCAGATTCATAGTTACTAGGCAAGTAAGAAGGTTTGCGTCTCAGATTCATAGTTACTAGGCAAGTAAGAAGGTTTGCGTCTCAGATTCATAGTTACTAGGCAAGTAAGAAGGTTTGCGTCTCAGATTCATAGTTACTAGGCAAGTAAGAAGGTTTGCGTCTCAGATTCATAGTTACTAGGCAGGTAGGTAGGTTTGCGTTTCAGATTCATAGTTACTAGGCAGGTAAGTAGGTATGCGTCTCAGATTCATAGTTACTAGGCAGGTAAGTAAGTTTGCGTTTCTGATTCATAGTTACTAGGCAGGTAGGTAGGTTTGCGTCTCAGATTCATAGTTACTAGGCAGGTAAGTAGGTTTGCGTTTCTGATTCATAGTTACTAGGCAGGTAGGTAGGTTTGCGTTTCAGATGCCTAGTTACTAGGCAGGTAGGTAGGTTTGCGTTTCAGATGCCTAGTTACTAGGCAGGTAGGTAGGTTTGCGTTTCAGATGCCTAGTTACTAGGCAGGTAGGTAGTTTTGCGTTTCAGATGCCTAGTTACTAGGCAGGTAAGGTAGGTTTGCGTTTCAGATGCTAGTTACTAGCAGGTAGGTAGGTTTGCGTTTCAGATGCCTAGTTACTAGGCAGGTAGGTAGGTTTGCGTTTTCAGATGCCTAGTTACTAGGCAGGTAGGTAGGTTTGCGTTTCAGATGCCTAGTTACTAGGCAGGGTAGGTTAGGTTTGCGTTTCAGATTGCCTAGTTACTAGGCAGGGTAGGTAGGTTTGCGTTTCAGATGCCTAGTTTAACTAGGCAGGTAGGTAGGTTTGCGTTTCAGATGCCTAGTTACTAGGCAGGTAGGTAGGTTTGCGTTTTCAGATTCAGTTACTAGGCAAGGTAGGTAGGTTTGCGTTTCAGATTCATAGTTACTATGCAGGTAGGTAGGTTGCGTTTTCAGATTCATAGTTACTAGGCAGGTAAGGTATGTTTGCGTTTCAGATTCATAGTTTACTAGGCAGGTAGGTAGGTTTGCGTTTCAAATTCATAGTTACTAGGCAGGTTGGTAGGTTTTGCCGTTTCAAGATGCCTAGTTACTAGGCAGGTAGGTGGTTTGCGTTTCAGATGCCTAGTTACTAGGCAGGTAGGTAGGTTTGCGTTTCAGATGCCTAGTTACTAGGCAGGTAGGTAGGTTTGCGTTTCAGATGCCTAGTTACTAGGCAGGTAGGTAGGTTTGCGTTTCAGATGCCAAGTTACTAGGCAGGTAGGTAGGTTTGCGTTTCAGATGCCAAGTTACTAGGCAAGTAAGAAGGTTTGCGTTTCAGATGCCAAGTTACTAGGCAAGTAAGAATGTTTGCGTTTCAGATGCCAAGTTACTAGGCAAGTAAGAAGGTTTGCGTTTCAGATTCATAGTTACTAGGCAGGTAGGTAGGTTTGCGTTTCAGATTCATAGTTACTAGGCAAGTAAGAAGGTTTGCGTTTCAGATTCATAGTTACTAGGCAGGTAGGTAGGTTTGCGTTTCAGATTCATAGTTACTAGGCAGGTAAGAAGGTTTGCGTTTCAGATTCATAGTTACTAGGCAAGTAAGAAGGTTTGCGTTTCAGATTCATAGTTACTAGGCAAGTAAGAAGGTTTGCGTTTCAGATTCATAGTTACTAGGCAAGTAAGAAGGTTTGCGTTTCAGATTCATAGTTACTAGGCAGGTAGGTAGGTTTGCGTTTCAGATTCATAGTTACTAGGCAGGTAGGTAGGTTTGCGTTTCAGATTCATAGTTACTAGGCAAGTAAGAAGGTTTGCGTTTCAGATTCATAGTTACTAGGCAGGTAGGTAGGTTTGCGTTTCAGATTCATAGTTACTAGGCAAGTAAGAAGGTTTGCGTTTCAGATTCATAGTTACTAGGCAAGTAAGAAGGTTTGCGTTTCAGATTCATAGTTACTAGGCAGGTAGGTAGGTTTGCGTTTCAGATTCATAGTTACTAGGCAGGTAGGTAGGTTTGCGTTTCAGATTCATAGTTACTAGGCAGGTAGGTAGGTTTGCGTTTCAGATTCATAGTTACTAGGCAAGTAAGAAGGTTTGCGTCTCAGATTCATAGTTACTAGGCAAGTAAGAAGGTTTGCGTCTCAGATTCATAGTTACTAGGCAGGTAGGTAGGTTTGCATTTCAGATTCATAGTTACTAGGCAAGTAAGAAGGTTTGCGTTTCAGATTCATAGTTACTAGGCAAGTAAGAAGGTTTGCGTCTCAGATTCATAGTTACTAGGCAAGTAAGAAGGTTTGCGTCTCAGATTCATAGTTACTAGGCAGGTAGGTAGGTTTGCGTCTCAGATTCATAGTTACTAGGCAGGTAGGTAGGTTTGCGTCTCAGATTCATAGTTACTAGGCAGGTAGGTAGGTTTGCGTCTCAGATTCATAGTTACTAGGCAGGTAGGTAGGTTTGCGTCTCAGATTCATAGTTACTAGGCAAGTAAGAAGGTTTGCGTCTCAGATTCATAGTTACTAGGCAGGTAAATAGGTATGCGTTTCAGATTCATAGTTACTAGGCAAGGAAGTAGGTTTGCGTTTCAGATTCATAGTTACTAGGCCGGTAAGTAGGTTTGCGTTTCTGATTCTTAGTTACTAGGCAAGTAAGAAGGTTTGCGTCTCAGATTCATAGTTACTAGGCAATAAGAAGGTTTGCGTCTCAGATTTATAGTTACTAGGCAGGTAGGTAGGTTTGCGTTTCAGATTCATAGTTACTAGGCAAGTAAGAAGGTTTGCGTCTCAGATTCATAGTTACTAGGCAGGTAAATAGGTTTGCGTTTCAGATTCATAGTTACTAGGCAGGTAAGTAGCTTTGCGTTTCAGATTCATAGTTAATAGGCAAGTAAGTAGGTTTGCGTTTCTGATTCATAGTTAATAGGCAGGTAGGTAGGTTTGCGTTTCAGATGCCTAGTTACTAGGCAGGTAGGTAGGTTTGCGTTTCAGATTCATAGTTACTATGCAGGTAGGTAGGTTTGCGTTTCAGATTCATAGTTACTAGGCAGGTAGGTAGGTTTGCGTTTCAGATTCATAGTTACTAGGCAGGTAGGTAGGTTTGCGTTTCAGATTCATAGTTACTAGGCAGGTAGATAGGTTTGAGTTTCAGATTCATAGTTACTAGGCAGGTAGGCATAGTTACTAGGCAGGTAGGTAGGTTTGCGTTTTAGATTCATAGTTACTAGGCAAGTAAGAAGGTTTGCGTTTCAGATTCATAGTTACTAGGTAGGTAGGTAGGTTTGCGTTTCAGATTCATAGTTACTAGGCAGGTAGGTAGGTTTGCGTTTCAGATTCATAGTTACTAGGCAGGTAGGTAGGTTTGCGTTTCAGATTCATAGTTACTAGGCAGGTAGATAGGTTTGAGTTTCAGATTCATAGTTACTAGGCAGGTAGGCATAGTTACTAGGCAGGTAGGTAGGTTTGCGTTTTAGATTCATAGTTACTAGGCAAGTAAGAAGGTTTGCGTTTCAGATTCATAGTTACTAGGCCGGTAAGTAGGTTTGCGTTTCAGATTCATAGTTACTAGGCAGGTAAGTAGGTTTGCGTTTCTGATTCAGAGTTACTAGGCAGGTAGGTAAGTTTGCGTTTCAGATGCCTAGTTACTAGGCATGTAGGTAGGTTTGCGTTTCAGATGCCTAGTTACTAGGCAGGTAGGTAGGTTTGCGTTTCAGATTCGTAGTTACTAGGCAGGTAAGTAGGTTTGCCTTTCAGGTTCGTAGTTACTAGGCAGGTAAGTAGGTTTGCCTTTCAGTTTCGTAGTTACTAGGCAGGTAAGTAGGTTTGCCTTTCAGGTTCGTAGTTACTAGGCAGGTAAGTAGGTTTGCCTTTCAGGTTCGTAGTTACTAGGCAGGTAAGTAGGTTTGCCTTTCAGGTTCGTAGTTACTAGGCAGGTAAGTAGGTTTGCCTTTCAGGTTCGTAGTTACTAGGCAGGTAAGTAGGTTTGCCTTTCAGGTTCGTAGTTACTAGGCAGGTAGGTAGGTTTTCGTTTCAGATTCACAGTTATTAGGCAGGTAGGTAGGTTTGCGTTTCAGATGCCAAGTTACTAGGCAGGTAGGTAGGTTTGCGTTTCAGATGCCAAGTTACTAGGCAGGTAGGTAGGTTTGCGTTTCAGATGCCAAGTTACTAGGCAGGTAAGTAGGTTTGCCTTTCAGGTTCGTAGTTACTAGGCAGGTAAGTAGGTTTGCCTTTCAGGTTCGTAGTTACTAGGCAGGTAGGTAGGTTTGCGTTTCAGATTCACAGTTATTAGGCAGGTAGGTAGGTTTTCGTTTCAGATTCATAGTTATTAGGCAGGTAGGTAGGTTTTCGTTTCAGATTCATAGTTATTAGGCAGGTAGGTAGGTTTTCGTTTCAGATTCATAGTTACTAGGCAGGTAGGTAGGTTTTCGTTTCAGATTCATAGTTATTAGGCAGGTAGGTTTTGCGTTTCAGATTCATAGTTATTAGGCAGGTAGGTAGGTTTGCGTCTCAGATTCATAGTTACTAGGCAAGTAAGAAGGTTTGCGTCTCAGATTCATAGTTACTAGGCAAGTAAGAAGGTTTGCGTCTCAGATTCATAGTTACTAGGCAAGTAAGAAGGTTTGCGTCTCAGATTCATAGTTACTAGGCAAGTTAGAAGGTTTGCGTCTCAGATTCACAGTTACTAGGCAAGTAAGAAGGTTTGCGTCTCAGATTCACAGTTACTAGGCAGGTAAGAAGGTTTGCGTCTCAGATTCACAGTTACTAGGCAGGTAAGTAGGTTTGCGTTTCAGATTCGTAGTTACTGGTAGGTAGGTAGGTTTGCGTTTCAGATTCGTAGTTACTAGTTAGGTAGGTAGGTTTGCATTTCAGATTCGTAGTTACTAGGCAGGTAGGTAGGTTTGCATTTCAGATTCGTAGTTACTAGGCAGGTAGGTAGGTTTGCATTTCAGATTCGTAGTTACTAGGCAGGTAGGTAGGTTTGCATTTCAGATTCGTAGTTACTAGGCAGGTAGGTAGGTTTGCATTTCAGATTCGTAGTTACTAGGCAAGTAAGTAGGTTTGCGTTTCAGATTCGTATTTAGTAGTTAGGTAAGTAGTTTACATTGTCGTAGTTAGTAGGTGGGTATGTAGATTTACATTTATCGTCGTAGTTACTAGAAGGGTAATAAGGTTAAATTTTGTTTTGTAGCTACCATGCAGATAGGTAGGCTTGCTATTCAGATTCGTAGTTATTAGCTGGGTAAATAAATTTACATTAAGTGTCATAGTTTGACTTTCCATTAAAAAAGAACGATAAGGTTACGAGAGGTTTTATTGTGAAATTCCTCAGTTGTATGCTGTGGATTTCCTATGGTCTAATTGCTTTACTTGACCTAGTAATGGCTCACTTTGAGAAATACTGATTTAAGCCATAAGCATGTCCAGTTAATAATAACACTGGTCAACACAATATTTTTGGCAGGAAAAGTGAGACTGGTTCTGGGGTTTTCAAGGGCGCTGAATCCGAATCTGACATTTGTTTTTTCAAGTTGGCTCTAGTTTTGGAGATATCACAGGGGGGTCGTTCGTCTGAAATCACCCATTCGCGACCATAACTAAACGTACAAAAAACCAAAACGGCTAAATAGTGCAAAAAATGTCAGATATTGATTTTTATGATAATCCAAAACCACAAAGACAGTGTAAAATCTCAATCTAACAAGTTAAGTTAGATTATAACATCATTTCATTATTAATAAAATGAACACTTTTCATATATTTCGAGAATATACAAAAAATTTGCTTGCTAAAAATTTGCTGAATTTTAATTCTCCAAGGGAAAAAAACATTTACATAATCAGTTTATATATCAAAAATTAATGCAAAGCATTATATACACTAGATTCTTAGTTACAATGAACACACAAAACAATATTTTATTCACAAAAGTGAAATTGACGTTTATATAAAATTTTCGATTTTCGCTTGTGAGCAACTTTCGGGCAGTCTCTCAAAAGGTTCCAGCAGTAGTCTGCCATCATGTGCTCATCCCATTTTTGCCTTGATACCTCTCTTCCATTGTTTTGATGTCTTGATGGAATCTCTCTCCTTGCTCCTCACTGTAATCACCAAGATTACCAGGAAATCTGTCGTCGAGGTGGCTAAAACAAGAATGAACTTTGATGCTCACATTTGCCCCTAGTTTTTCGTATGCAGTAAGCATCTTACGGACCAAATTGCTTGTAATTTGTCAGCTTTGTGATTTCCCAAAAAGTTTTGTCACTACATCTGTGAAGGACACCCAAGCATTTATAACTCAACCATGTTCATATGATTAGTGAAGTCAGAATCCCTCATGAGCGTTCGAATCTGAGGTCCATCGAAGATGCCACCTTTAGCTTTTTCGATGGAAAGACCTGGAATTGCCTGCATATGTACTTGAAGCAATCCCCATCTTTGTTCAACGCCTTAACAAACTGCTTCATGAGCCCTAGTTTTATTTGCAATGGAGGGAAGATGATTCTATCCCTGGTACCAAAGGCTCATTGATGACGTTGGCTGTGCCCGACTCGAGACTTTCTCGTTCTGTTCTGGCCAGTTCTCCCTTCTCCAGTGCTGGATTCTTGCTCTGCTATCCATCCCACAAACAAAGAAGCAGGGATACTTTGTGTACCCACTTTGCTGACCAAGCAGAAAATTCATTCACCATTTTCAAGTCCACACAAATCAGCCATTTATGAGTGTTGTAATTTAGCTTTTTCAAGAACAAATTGGATACCATCATACTCTTTCTTTCATCTTGGTAGAATGGCCAAGTGGTACAGGAGCAAACTTATTGCCATTATGCAAAAGTACAACTTTTAGACTTGCTTTCGAGCTATCTATAAAGAGACGCCAATCTGCTGGGTCATATGACGAGATCCCCATGCAGTTAAGAAGTGCAGAAAACGTCATTACAAAAGATCAGGTCATCTTCTTTAGAAAAGAAACGAAGCAAGCTGCCTTCCCTTGTCCTATAGTATGTTACATATCAGAAAAAATTATTTACTGCTTCTATATTGAAGTATTTCAGGGAGAATTTTAGCAGTTTTTAGGCTTATTTGAGGCTATCAATATCTTCTAAACTAGAGCCAATCAGACAAAACCAATGTTATATTCGTAATCAGCGACCTTCAAAACCCCAGAAAACACTCCTAGATGGTCTGCCAAAGAAAAAAAATAAAAATTTGTTGACCAGTGTAATTTTCTTCAAAGTCAACTTCCACATTGATGTATCTGAAAATGTTAGCTTTTCATGTGATCGATGGATTTCCGTTATGCCAGGAAGTCATTGTTTATTCTTGTAACTGCAACCTTTAATTTAATCACTATAGCTGATATAAAGAATTTAATTTTTGATGATATTCTTGACATTTAATCTGAATGCTACAATAATCTCACAAGGTCTGAATTTATAAATTTGTTGAAGAATTTAGTTAGGTATTTTAGACTTTTAATATAGAAAACAGATTTTTAACAACTTATTTTGTTATGGTTAATTTCTTTTTAGCAAATACAAATATATTATTGCAGAATTTGTATAAAATATACCAAAAAAAGGTAAAAATTATAATGAGTTATGTCCCTTTTCCTATCTCTCTGACAATGCACTGTATCAACACCAGTGCCATATGCCATCTACCTGATGATTTTTGTGGTTATTTTTGGAAGGTTACCTTATTTAGTAAAATGCATTTTTGTGAGTTTGAATCAATATATTGTATGATCATTTCTTATCTTTTTCTGAGAATTTGTTTTTTATACATGCAAAGTTTAGCTACATTACATTTTCATCATGCAGTATTCAATGAAATAGAAATGCTTAGTTGAGATTCTAGCCATTCTCTTCCTCATCTGACTCCTTCCATTTAATTTCTCGTAATCCTTTTTCATTTGACTTGCTATGTTTAAGGAATCAAATTTGGGAAAGTGATCTCATCTAAGTTTCTTGCTACTGACAATCAATGAATCCACATTTTCTTTTGGAACTCCTCATATTGCTTCATACTCAAGGAGTCTGGAAGAGATGTGGCATCTGCCTTTTCTGTAGGTGGCACAGTATCAGAAGCAGAAACTTCATTAGTATCATTCATCAAAGATGGCTGTGTTACTGTTATGTGCTCATTGGTCTCTTCCTTTGAACTTTCAGTTCTTGGGATTTTTCGCATGAACTCTAGTATATTTTGTTGCCAATTCATTTTAAGGGCTGAAGTCTGAAATGTAAAAAATTGCTTCACTAGGTACTGAGATTGCTACAATATTTTCACTGCACAATGTAAAATAGTGTTTTTCTTCAATGGTAATTACGACAATAATTTTCATAATCAGAAGATAGTAGCATAAAAACATCTACAACCATATCTAACAAATATTATTTTAGATACAACTTGTAATTGTAGGAATTACAAATTAAATATGCAGAAATGAATAACTAAATAATTATTATTAATGGCCTAGTACTATAATGCAGGTAATGAAAACATTTGTAAGTGTAACTGGTAATGTTCACCAGTTCATGTAATTATTTCATAATTATATAACACAATACTTTTTAACATTTAAAGTCTTGAAATTATAAGAATTAATAATTTCTTACAGGTTATCACGCAAGAACTGCTCAATCTGCAGATACAATGGCAAATTACAAGCTCTAACTAAGCTCTAACTAATTTCTCCATTGTTCAGCATAAAAGATACTAACTTTTAAAATAATAAAGCTTCATATTTTTTGAAAATTAAAAAAATGCTGTATGTTTTAAAATACTAATTCAATTGTTTTAGCTCTAAGGGCTTTAAAAGTCCAATGTGCTCAAAGGTATCGGATATACTAACAGATTTTCTGCAGCAAACCAATGCTAAATATAATTATCAGATGATAAACTCATTTGATGAAATGGCCCCTAGAAAGCAGCCGACCGTTGATGTTGTTGCCAAGATTTTATTATTTCATTTATTTTTCATTTCATATTCAAAGACTAATGGGGGTGGGAGCTGACCCCTCCCCTTATTGACATATGGGGGGGTCGAGCCCACATGCCCTCCCACTAAGGTCCGCTAGTGGCTGTGCATAATTATAGAACATTTCACTTACTAATAAGGGATGTTTTATCTATTTTCTGCAGCTGTACAAAGTTACTGTAGATATTTCAAACCAAGATAAATCATGCGATATGTAGCAAGAATAATTGGATTCATGCCTTATATTTTGATGATAAAATAAGTTAAGGGCTAACAACCGGTTCACAGAACTCATGAAATTCCAAGAACAGGTTCGCACGAAATGATGAAAACCGGCTGAATCCCACCACTGGAAATAGAGGCTGGGTACATTTAAAGGTATCAAATAACTAGCAATGATTCTGCCTAAATAGATCTTAATTCGCTTAGCTGTTAAGCACAACCAGCCAAGAGGGTCACAGATGCTTTCATAGAATTTTGAATTCATGTTGCCAAGAGTTTTGTAGCTTGGAAGGAAAAAGAGAGCAACCCTTAAAAATGTGAAGAAACCCCTAAATCTCCACACTTTATTGCACTGGGCATAAAACTGCTTTATATAGACCACACTTCTCATTAACTAGTTCTGCAAGGCAAGTTCTCCTGTTAGAATGATCTCTGTCTCCTTTCCACCCAAATTTTATAATATTCGACTGGTTATTGCTGTTTTTGTTTACTGCTGTTGTTTTAAAAATTAATTCCTTACTAATTGTTATTTGTAGGAATTGGGAATCGTGCTGTGGAGTAAAGAAACGGGTAAGATTCTTATTTTCATTTTCTGGTTGGTTGTATTTTTAATAAAATCACAACCAGCTGACATCACACGGAAGAGAAGCAGTTCCAGCCACCGCATTAGTGTGAGTTAAATGTTCGACCAGAAAAAGCCGGTTGATAATTTGTACGGCCCGCAAATGATGTTATACATATCCAAATGGCCCTTGATAGGAAAAAGGTTCCCCACCTCTGGTATAAAGGAATGGCACTGCACAACCTCGTCACCTATTTCTACAGCTGTAGACAATGATTGTTAAAAGAAGAAAAAGAAGCCACAACTTCCATTTGGGATAATTTTCATGAGTTGAAAAGGAACACAATTAATATGCATCAGTCTTATTAATCAGTTTACTATGTTAAATAAATTAGAGACTAAAACTGGTATTTTTAAATTATGTTGCTACAGATGATTTCCAAATAGATTTGAATACACACACTGTAGGGAATTGTTGGAGTCTTACTGTAAAATGGAAAATTTGCTACATTGTTCAGAAATATTTTTTACCCCTTTTAGCTTTAATAGTGGTCCATCTGTATTTGGCACCATCTTCCATAAAAAAAATATACTGCTCTCTTGTGGACAGATGACGTTGGCTTTCTCTCTCAATGTTGTATCAGCCTAAAAACATTTCCCTCAAAAATCACACACCTACAATATCACCAACAGACTGACCACTTTATTTTGTTGGGTTTGAACTGGTGACATGACCACTGTCAAAGAATTGTGAAAACCTATTCTCAGCAGAACAAGATAAAGGTAATTTTTCTCAACTCAAAATCGGGAAAGCATTGTACTTGCATTGCTCATTGCAGTAGATGCCCTAACGTAATTTAGAGAATTGGTTTGTTTGCATCTCACTGATTTTCTGTTGCTGTGAACATAACATTTGATGACAACAATGGACATCTACACTTGGTATGCCACATTGCAGCTGATTTTAAGGTTTGTTGTATGTATCATGTTGGCTTTGTGCATCCTGGTTGTCTTAAGGTTTCCTTGAACTGGACAATCAGTCAGTCAGTGACCCTTTCACAGTTGACAGCATAATACCCAGTCTTTGGAGATTCTGCAGCTTCTACCAACATTCCATTACCCATCTTAAGTTCCTATGAACCTCTTGTTTGTGGCATGGTTGTTTGCAATCTGAGTCTTCATCTGGCCTATAGTAGTTCTTATAGTTTGAAATGATGTGCATATAATGTGACTGGAATGGCATCTCAAGCATCTGGTATCTATTTACTTACATCAAGTCTCTACTTATAAACCAGTGTATTTTTTAAATACTATTTGATTAAAATTGAAGATGTTAAAGTTAAGGTAATTTTACTGATTATAGCATAAATCTTAATTTAACATTACCAGCATAGAAGGTATTGATGGTAATGGAAGAAACAAAAAGAGAGAATTTTGGAATTAAGAGTAACGTAATTTAAAACTATTTCCATATTTACTGATATGACACTTGATCGATGAAGGTATCATAATTATCTATTGAATAGTATTTGAAAAGTGAGTTGAGCAATGGCCCTTAACATTGTCGTTAATTGGGAGAAAACTCTGTACATGGGTACGAGTGTGGAGATGTACATTGCTTTAATGCTTTAAGTGGACTCCTCTGGAATTGTTGTGAAGCTGTATCATAGTTCTGTAAATCTGAAGGTACATCACTTTTTGCCTTATTTATACCAACTAGAGTGCTCAGCCTAGATGCACTACTTAGTATTTGTGTTGAATGGGCTATATATTCTGTTAACACATGAGTAATGCTAAACATGAAGTTGGAGTGATGTATATTTGTCATTACAGTAGGTTGCTATATTGATGAAAAAGATTTTTGCCATAGCTTCTATGAATCAACCTGTGTTAAGTACTAAAAATCTGAAGGATAGTTAGCTACAAATGATTCCCAGGTGGTATACAGAGGGTTAAGAATGTTGAAAATCAGTGATGCTATCTTAAGAATCTGTTCTGGTAAGTTTAGTGAGTATTTTTTGGAGGAGTTCTGTTAGAAAAATGAGTGTATAGTGTATGTAAGTTGGCCAGCTTATTTAAAAAGAGCTTTTTTTTGTAATACTCTGATTCTAAGCACTTAGTCCACCTATTTTTCTATACTAAACAGAATAATTCAAAATCTATGTACCCCAAATCTGTTGTAGCTCAAAGGCTGATGATGTTTTGTATATTATGCAGAGTAATTCATAGTACGCACATGTAAAATAAATAATAATAATACTGCAGCTGAATCTGATTGTGGGGGTTTTATGCAATAATTTGTCATCTACAGACACTGTAGCTGAAAAACTCACTAGAATTTCTATTGTTATCTGTTATACTACACAGATTTACTAATAGTATACAGATACAAGATGATGTACATGCAGGGCTAATTGTAAAATGTGTAGGTGGTGTTAACATCTTGGAATCTTTGACTTATATGAATAATTAACTGCATTTAACTTACTGAAACTGAACTGAGAGGGAATTTACAATGCAGAATTTTATTATTGTGATGTACAATGTAAACAGAAGAAATTAAGTATAATGAATTAAACTGAAATTGTTAAAATCTAAAGGAAATTAAATTATATTAATACCTGCTTACTAAATTAATCAAATTATGTATTTGAAAACTGAAATTTTTATTTTTAATTATCATCATTACTACCATAATTGTAGTGGTATGTGGTAGAGTCCTACATTTGTGTTTTAGTATGAGAGAGTAAATGTGTGTTTAACTTATGAACTTGTTTTTGAAATGTGATGCAATGAAGCTGCAACAACGATCTGAACTACAGAGGATGGGGCTAAATCTGAAGGTAAGACATTTGGTAAAATCCTCATTTATTATTTGACAATTAAATTAATTTTAATAAAGTTTTTTTTCTTTCTTTTGTTTTGCATGTTCTCTATACTGTATGAAAGTGACTGATATTAACTACTGACTGAATTTCACCAATTGTTTCGGACCTGAGGTGCCGAGGCATTTTTTTCCTAAAAAAGGATTTTGGCTGGGAGAGCGGTCACTCTAAAAGGAGTTCGCTCCAACTGAAGCTTTTGATGCTGCTTCCACACATTGGGACACTTGGTTGTCCTTAACACTGATCGACTTTCGACCTGCAACCAAGGCACTTTGACGCCTCAACAGCGGCCTTTTTCGGCCCTTACATGGAGCTCTGCTCCACTAGAGGTTTCGGACTCTCCCACTCACCCTTCTCTTAGGAGATACAGACACACACAACAAACTTACACATTGTGTAGATATAAATATGCACAACACCACAAAAAGAAAATGTTCTGAGTCTTGGTCTTTTCATTGAAATGTATGAACTGTCAGATCAAGGTTATTCGAGGACTTGTGAAGAAAACCGCTTGATAATCCATTGTCCACTAACAACTAAAACCTTTTTTCCTTTCAGCTCATAGGGACATAGAGAGAGAAAACTCTTGAGAATAAGGCCTGGAAAAGAAATCAGACCTCTCCTGCTACTGTCCTTTTAGGAAGGAGTTGGGTGGCCGGCTTTTCCTCGTAGTCATAGAAGATCAGATGAAAGATGAGCCTAATTTTACACAGTTATCTATTTTATTGATCAATAAAGTTTTTAGGAAATAGGTTCATTCAGAATAGAAGGAAATAGGTAGTTACTAGGTGGTTTGCGTTTAACGTCCGCGGTACATATTAAAGAGAAGACCACCAACTTCTTCCACACATGAATGAATCTTGGGAACGGAAACAGTCACGTGAAAGGTCAGCCACCAGAAGGAATGCTGTACATCTGTTTCAATAGCAGCAGCCGACGTGAGAGAGACCTCACGGCCGCCGGTGTCGGGTGGACTGGCCGCTTGTGGGCTCGACGAACATCTCTCAATAACGACATAGAACAGACCAGTTGGGCCGCTTGTGGGCTCGACGAACATCTCTCAATAACGACATAGAACAGACCAGTTGTCTTTACGGGATGCCATGCCATTGACAGAGCCTTGTTCAGAAATCCGACTCGCTCAACAACAACAGCAGCAGCACGCAACTCCAAACCCACTGGGGATTGAACGCTCAACTATCAGGTTGAGAAGCGAACTCGCTACCCGTCCGGCTACCGAGCCAGACACATTAACTAACTACCAAACAGATACCTTTATATTTAATCAGGAAGGATGTCTTTAGGTAAAGAATGAATTCATTAAATGCAGGAACAAGCATGCAGAGAAGAGCGACACATGGTCAGGTTCTAAACTCAAGAGAGAAAATATATAAGTAGAATAAAAAAGTAAAACCATCAGCATCCAACGGGTATCGAACCTTCAACACTCCGGTTCAGAAGCGTTACATGCTACCCGTCGAACTACGAGCCGGACACGTAAACTAACTATCAAACAGATACCTTTTTTATTTACCAGGAAGGATGTCTTTAGAGGAAGAATGAATTCATTAAATGCAGGAACAAGCATGCAGAAGAAGAGCGACACATGGTTAGGTTCTAAACTCAGGAGAGGAAAATATATAAGTAGAATAAAAAAGGGATAACCATCAGCATCCAACGGGGATCGAACCTTCAACACTCCGGTTCAGAAGCGTACATGCTACCCGTCGGGCTACGAGCCAGACACGTTTAACTAACTACCAAACAGATACCTTTTTATTTAACCAGGAAGGATGTCTTTAGGAAAAGAATGAATTCATTAAAATGCAGGAACAAGCATGCAGAAAAGAGCGACACATGGTTAGGTTTCTAAACTCAGGAGAGGAAAATATATAAGTAGAAATAAAAAAGGATAACCATCAGCCATCCACCGGGGATCGAACCTTCAACACTCCGGTTCAGAAGCGTACATGCTACCACCCGTCGGGCTACGAACCAGACACGTTAACTAACTACCAAACAATACCTTTTTATTTAACCAGGAAGGATGTCTTTAGGGAAAGAATGAAATCATTAAATGCAGGAACAAGTAATGCAGAAGAAGAGCGACACATGGTTAGGTTCTAAACTCAGGAGAGGAAAATATATAAGTAGAATAAAAAAGGGATAACCATCAGCATCCAACGGGGATCGAACCTTCAACACTACTCCGGTTCAGAAGCGTACATGCTACCCGTCGGGCTACGTGCCAGACACGTTAACTACTACCAAACAGATACCTTTTATTTAACCAGAAGGATGTCTTTAGGGAAAGAATGAATTCATTAAATGCAGGAACAAGTGCAGAAGAAGAGCGACACATGGTTAGGTTCTAAACTCAGGAGAGGAAAAATAATAAGTAGAATAAAAAAGGGATAACCATCAGCATCCAACGGGGATCGAACCTTCAACACTCCGGTTCAGAAGCGTACATGCTACCCGTCGGGCTACGAGCCAGACACGTTAACTAACAACCAAACAGATACCTTTTTATTTAACCAGAAGGATGTCTTTAGGGAAAGATGAATTCATTAAATGCAGGAACAAGTATGCAGAAAAGAGTGACACATGGTTAGGTTCTAAACTCAGGAGAGAAAATATATAAGTAGAATAAAAAAGGGAAACAACAGCATCCAACGGGGATCGAACCTTCAACACACTCCGTTTCAGAAACGTACATGCTACCCGTCGGCCTACGAGCCAGACACGTTAACTAACTACCAAACAGATACCTTTTTATTTAACCAGGAAGGATGTCTTTAGGAAAAGAATGAATTCATTAAATGCAGGAACAAGTATGCAGAAGAAGAGCGACACATAGTTAGGTTCTAAACTCAGGAGAGAAAATATATAGTAGAATAAAAAAGGGATAACCATCAGCATCCACGGGGATCGAACCTTCAACACCACTCCGGTTCAGAAGCGTACATGCTACCCGTCGGGCTACGAGCCAGACACGTTAACTAACTACCAAACAGATACCTTTTATTTTAACCAGGAAGGATGTCTTTAGGAAAAGAATGATTCATTAAATGCAGAACAAGCATGCAGCAGAAGAGAGACACCATGGTTAGGTTCTAAACTCAGGAGAGGAAAATATATAAGTAGAATAAAAAAGGGATAACCATCAGCATCCAACGGGGATCGAACCTTCAACACTCCGGTTCAGAAGCGTACATGCTACCCGTCGGGCTACGACCCAGACACGTTAACTAACTACCAAACAGATACCTTTTTATTTAACCAGGAAGGATGTCTTTAGGGAAAGAATGAACTCATTAAATGCAGGAACAAGTATGCAGAAGAAGAGCGACACATGGTTCGGTTCTAAACTCAGGAGAGAAAAATAAGTAGAATAAAAAGGAGATAACCATCAACATCCAACGGGGATCGAACCTTCAACACTCCGTTTCAGAAGCGTACATGCTACCCGTCGGGCTACGACCCAGACACGTTAACTAACTACCAAACAGATACCTTTTTATTTAACCAGGAAGGATGTCTTTAGGGAAAGAATTAACTCATTAAATGCAGGAACAAGTATGCAGAAGAAGAGCGACACATGGTTAGGTTCTAAACTCAGGAGAGGAAAATATATAAGTAGAATAAAAAAGGGATAACCATCAGCATCCAACGGGGATCGAACCTTCAACACTCCGGTTCAGAAGCGTACATGCTACCCGTCGGGCTACGAGCCAGACACGTTAACTAACTACCAAACAGATACCTTTTTATTTAATCAGGAAGGATGTCTTTAGGGAAAGAATGAATTCATTAAATGCAGGAACAAGTATGCAGAAGAAGAGCGACACATGGTTAGGTTCTAAACTCAGGAGAGGAAAATATATAAGTAGAATAAAAAAGGGATAACCATCAGCATCCAACGGGGATCGAACCTTCAACACTCCGGTTCAGAAGCGTACATGCTACCCGTCGGGCTACGAGCCAGACACGTTAACTAACTACCAAACAGATACCTTTTTATTTAACCAGGAAGGATGTCTTTAGGGAAAGAATGAATTCATTAAATGCAGGGACAAGTATGCAAAAGAACAGCAACACATGGTTAGGTTCTAAACTCAGGAGAGTAGAATAAAAAAAAGGGATAACCATCAGCATCCGACGGGGATCGAACCTTCAACATTCCGGTTCAGAAGCGTACATGCTACCCGTCGGGCTACGAGCCAGACACGTTAACTAACTACCAAACAGATACCTTTTTATTTAACCAGGAAGGATGTCTTTAGGGAAAGAATGAATTCATTAAATGCAGGGACAAGTATGCAGAAGAAGAGCGACACATGGTTAGGTTCTAAACTCAGGAGAGGAAAATATATAAGTAGAATAAAAAAGGGATAACCATCAGCATCCAACGGGGATCGAACCTTCAACATTCCGGTTCAGAAGCGTACATGCTACCCGTCGGCCTACGAGCCAGACACGTTAACTAACTACCAAACAGATACCTTTTTATTTAACCAGGAAGGATGTCTTTAGGGAAAGAATGAATTCATTAAATGCAGGGACAAGTATGCAAAAGAACAGCAACACATGGTTAGGTTCTAAACTCAGGAGAGGAAAATATATAAGTAGAATAAAAAAGGGATAACAATCAGCATCCAACGGGGATCGAACCTTCAACACTCCGTTCAGAAGCGTACATGCTACCCGTCCGGCCGACAGCCAGACACGTTAACTAACTACCAAACAGATACCTTTTTATTTAACCAGGAGGATGTCTTTAGGAAAGAATGAATTCATTAAATGCAGGAACAAGTATGCAGAAGAAGAGCGACACATGGTTAGGTTCTAAACTCAGGAGAGGAAAATATATAAGTAGAATAAAAAAGGGATAACATCAGCATCCAACGGGGATCGAACCTTCAACCCTCGTTCAGAAGCGTACATGCTACCCGTCGGGCTACGAACCAGACACGTTAACTAACTACCAAACAGATACCTTTTTATTTAACCAGGAAATGTCTTTAGGGAAAGAATGAATTCATTAAATGCAGGAACAAGTATGCAGAAGAAGAGTGACACATGGTTAGGTTCTAAACTCAGGAGAGGAAATATATAAGTAGAATAAAAAAGGGATAACCATCAGCATCCAACGGGGATCGAACCTTCAACACTCCGGTTCAGAAGCGTACATGCTACCCGTCGGCCTACGAGCCAGACACGTTAACTAACTACCAAACAGATACCTTTTTATTTAACCAGGAAGGATGTCTTTAGGAAAGAATGAATTCATTAAATGCAGGAACAAGTATGCAGAAGAAGAGCGACACATGTTAGGTTCTAAACTCAGGAGAGGAAAATATATAAGTAGAATAAAAAGGGATAACCATCAGCATCCAACGGGGATCGAACCTTCAACACTCCGGTTCAGAAGCGTACATGCTACCCGTCGGGCTACGAGCCAGACACGTTAACTAACTACCAAACAGATACCTTTTATTTAACCAGGAAGGATGTCTTTAGGAAAAGAATGAATTCATTAAATGCAGGAACAGCATGCAGAAGAAGAGCGACACATGGTTAGGTTCTAAACTCAGGAGAGGAAAATATATAAGTAGAATAAAAAAGGGATAACCATCAGCATCCAACGGGGATCGAACCTTCAACACTCCGGTTTCAGAACGTACATGCTACCCGTCGGGCTACGAGCCAGACACGTTAACTAACTACCAAACAGATACCTTTTTATTTAACCAGGAAGGATGTCTTTAGGGAAAGAATGAATTCATTAAATGCAGGAACAAGTATGCAGAAGAAGAGCGACACATGGTTAGGTTCTAAACTCAGGAGAGGAAAATATATAAGTAGAATAAAAAAGGGATAACCATCAGCATCCAACGGGGATCGAACCTTCAACACTCCGTTTCAGAAGCGTACATGCTACCCGTCGGGCTACGAGCCAGACACGTTAACTAACTACCAAACAGATACCTTTTTATTTAACCAGGAAGGATGTCTTTAGGGAAAGAATGAATTCATTAAATGCAGGAACAAGTATGCAGAAGAAGAGTGACACATGGTTAGGTTCTAAACTCAGGAGAGGAAAATATATAAGTAGAATAAAAAAGGGATAACAATCAGCATCCAACGGGGATCGAACCTTCAACACTCCGGTTCAGAAACGTACATGCTACCCGTCGGCCTACGAGCCAGACACGTTAACTAACTACCAAACAGATACCTTTTTATTTAACCAGGAAGGATGTCTTTAGGAAAAGAATGAATTCATTAAATGCAGGAACAAGTATGCAGTAGAAGAGCGACACATAGTTAGGTTCTAAACTCAGGAGAGGAAAATATATAAGTAGAATAAAAAAGGGATAACCATCAGCATCCAACGGGGATCGAACCTTCAACACTCCGGTTCAGAAACGTACATGCTACCCGTCGGGCTACGAGCCAGACACGTTAACTAACTACCAAACAGATACCTTTTTATTTAACCAGGAAGGATCTTTAGGAAAAGAATGAATTCATTAAATGCAGGAACAAGCATGCAGAAGAAGAGCGACACATGGTTAGGTTCTAAACTCAGGAGAGGAAAATATATAAGTAGAATAAAAAAGGGATAACCATCAGCATCCAACGGGGATCGAACCTTCAACACTCCGGTTCAGAAGCGTACATGCTACCCGTCGGGCTACGAGCCAGACACGTTAACTAACTACCAAACAGATACCTTTTTATTTAACCAGAGAAGGATGTCTTTAGGAAAAGAATGAATTCATTAAATGCAGGAACAAGCATGCAGAAGAAGAGCGACACATGGTTAGGTTCTAAACTCAGGAGAGGAAAATATATAAGTAGAATAAAAAAGGGATAACCATCAGCATCCAACGGGGATCGAACCTTCAACACTCCGTTTCAGAAGCGTACATGCTACCCGTCGGGCTACGAGCCAGACACGTTAACTAACTACCAAACAGATACCTTTTTATTTAACCAGGAAGGATGTCTTTAGGGAAAGAATGAATTCATTAAATGCAGGAACAAGTATGCAGAAGAAGAGCGACACATGGTTAGGTTCTAAACTCAGGAGAGGAAAATATATAAGTAGAATAAAAAAGGGATAACCATCAGCATCCAACGGGGATCGAACCTTCAACACTCCGGTTCAGAAGCGTACATGCTACCCGTCGGCTCGTGCCAGAGACACGTTAACTAACTACCAAACAGATACCTTTTTATTTAATCAGGAAGGATGTCTTTAGGGAAAGAATGAATTCATTAAATGCAGGAACAAGTATGCAGAAGAAGAGCGACACATGGTTAGGTTCTAAACTCAGGAGAGGAAAATATATAAGTAGAATAAAAAAGGGATAACCATCAGCATCCAACGGGGATCGAACCTTCAACACTCCGGTTTCAGAAGCGTACATGCTACCCGTCGGGCTACGAGCCAGACACGTTAACTAACTACCAAACAGATACCTTTTTATTTAACCACAGGAAGGATGTCTTTAGGAAAAGATGAATTCATTAAATGCAGGAACAGCATGCAGAAGAAGAGCGACACATGGTTAGGTTCTAAACTCAGGAGAGGAAAATATATAAGTAGAATAAAAAAGGGATAACCATCAGCATCCAACGGGGATCGAACCTTCAACACTCCGGTTCAGAAGCGTACATGCTACCCGTCGGGCTACGAACCAGACACGTTAACTAACTACCAAACAGATACCTTTTTATTTAACCAGGAAGGATGTCTTTAGGGAAAGAATGAATTCATTAAATGCAGGAACAAGTATGCAGAAGAAGAGTGACACATGGTTAGGTTCTAAACTCAGGAGAGGAAAATATATAAGTAGAATATAAAAGGGATAACCATCAGCATCCAACGGGGATCGAACCTTCAACACTCCGGTTCAGAAGCGTACATGCTACCCGTCGGCCTACGAGCCAGACACGTTAACTAACTACCAAACAGATACCTTTTTATTTAACCAGGAAGGATGTCTTTAGGGAAAGAATGAATTCATTAAATGCAGGAACAAGTATGCAGAAGAAGAGCGACACATGGTTAGGTTCTAAACTCAGGAGAGGAAAATAATAAAAAGGGATAACCATCAGCATCCAACGCGGATCGAACCTTCAACACTCCGTTTCAGAAGCGTACATGCTACCCGTCGGCTACGAGCCAGACACGTTAACTAACTACCAAACAGATACCATTTTATTTAACCAGGAAGGATGTCTTTAGGAAAAGAATGAATTCATTAAATGCAGGAACAAGTATGCAGAAGAAGAGCGACACATGGTTAGGTTCTAAACTCAGGAGAGGAAAATATATAAGTAGAATAAAAAAGGGATAACCATCAGCATCCAACGGGGATCGAACCTTCAACATTCCGGTTCAGAAACGTACATGCTACCCGTCGGGCTACGAGCCAGACACGTTAACTAACTACCAAACAGATACCTTTTTATTTAACCAGGAAGGATGTCTTTAGGAAAAGAATGAATTCATTAAATGCAGGAACAAGCATGCAGAAGAAGAGCGACACATGGTTAGGTTCTAAACTCAGGAGAGGAAAATATATAAGTAGAATAAAAAAGGGATAACCATCAGCATCCAACGGGGATCGAACCTTCAACACTCCGGTTCAGAAGCGTACATGCTACCCGTCGGCTACGAGCCAGACACGTTAACTAACTACCAAACAGATACCTTTTATTTAACCAGGAAGGATGTCTTTAGGAAAAGAATGAATTCATTAAATGCAGGAACAAGTATGCAGAAGAAGAGCGACACATGGTTAGGTTCTAAACTCAGGAGAGGAAATATATAAGTAGAATAAAAAAGGGATAACCATCAGCATCCAACGGGGATCGAACCTTCAACACTCCGGTTCAGAAGCGTACATGCTACCCGTCGGGCTACGAGCCAGACACGTTAACTAACTACCAAACAGATACCTTTTTATTTAACCAGGAAGGATGTCTTTAGGAAAGAAAATGAATTCATTAAATGCAGGAACAAGTATGCAGAAGAAGAGCGACACATGGTTAGGTTCTAAACTCAGGAGAGAAAAATATATAAGTAGAATAAGAAAGAAAAGGCCATTAGCATCTCCCGGGGATCGAACCGTCAACCCTACGGCTGAGAAGCCTACATGCTACCCGTCGGGCTACGAGCCAGACACGTTAACTAACTACCAAACAGATACCTTTTTATTTAACCAGGAAGGATGTCTTTAGGGAAAGAATGAATTCATTAAATGCAGGAACAAGTATGCAGAAGAAGAGCGACACATGGTTAGGTTCTAAACTCAGGAGAGGAAAATATATAAGTAGAATAAAAAAGGGATAACCATCAGCATCCAACGGGGATCGAACCTTCAACACTCCGGTTCAGAAGCGTACATGCTACCCGTCGGGCTACGTGCCAGACACGTTAACTAACTACCAAACAGATACCTTTTTATTTAATCAGGAAGGATGTCTTTAGGGAAAGAATGAATTCATTAAATGCAGGAACAAGTATGCAGAAGAAGAGTGACACATGGTTAGGTTCTAAACTCAGGAGAGGAAAATATATAAGTAGAATAAAAAGGATAAGTCAGCATCCAACGGGGATCGAACCTTCAACACTGCGGTTCAGAAACGTACATGCTACCCGTCGGCCTACGAGCCAGACACGTTAACTAACTACCAAACAGATACCTTTTTATTTAATCAGGAAGGATGTCTTTAGGGAAAGAATGAATTCATTAAATGCAGGAACAAGTATGCAGAAGAAGAGTGACACATGGTTAGGTTCTAAACTCAGGAGAGGAAAATATATAAGTAGAATAAAAGAGAGAAGGCCATGAACATCTTCCGCGAAGCACACTCATAAATGTCTCTTTAGGACTGAGTCTTGGGAACTGAAAAGTTAAGAGAATGTCAGCGTTCAGAGGGAATGCTGTAGTTGTTTCAAGCTTTTTGGCTCTTATCAGCAGCATGAACAATCGAACACACCGAAGATCGAACTCTCAACCCTTCGGTTCACAAGCGAACTTGCCGACTGTCTAGCTACGAGCTGGACACACTGACAAACAATCAGCCACACAACCTTTTATTTAACCAGGAAGATCGTCCCATTTCTGAAGAAAGGGAAAGATCCACAAGCAATAGAAAGCTATCGCCCCATCGAACTCACATCTACCATCGGGAAAGTGCTAGAGCGGATGATTGTAAACTGTTTCTCATGGTGGCTAGAAGAGCATTCGTTGCTGAGCCCTTGGCAAGCTGGTTTCCGTAAGGGGCGCAGCACTGCGGACCAATGTCTCCGGTTGTCACAACACATTGCCGACGGCTTTCAATCGTCACAGACTCGGGACAGGGATCGCCCTCTTCGATTTCAGCAAAGCTTACGACTGCGTTTTGAACGGGGCTACTGCGTAAGATGAGGTTTTGGTGTACCGCAGCGCTTCCTGAGATGGGTGTCCGAGTGGCTGGCGAATCGCATTGCCAGAGTTCGCATAACCTCCTCTGAGAGCAGACCGCGCATCTTCAAAGGTCTACCACAGGGATCGATACTATCACCTCTCCTATTTGTCATCTACATAAACGACCTCTTAAGTCGCTTCGAGGAACCGACCCTTGTCAGCGCATATGCCGACGACTTGGCGATAGCGTGCAGCGCCCAGAACAAGGAAGATGTCAATCACAAACTGCAGACAGAAGTGGATAAAGTGGTTTCCTGGAGTGATGAAGCGCACCTCACCCTCAAAATGTGAGGTGTCATTCTTCAGGCTTGCATCCAATGAGGAACGTTGGCAGCCGAACATCACCATTAAAGGCTCACGCCTCAATCATAATCCGGCTCCAAATTTTCTTGGCGTGCGCTACGATAGACAGTCGTCCTTCAATGAACACGTCAAGACGACCTGCCAAGCGATGTCAAGTAGAACAAACCTCCTCCGCACCCTCGGGAGCACAACTTGGGGATGGCGGCAAGCGGATCTACGCACGGTGTACATTGCTACCCAGCGCAGCCTCGCCTAATACGCTGCACCAGTGGGGCACCCTGGATTTCCAAAACCAACTTGAACAAGCTGGAGAGTGCGCAACTAAACGCCGCACGCGCCATCACTGGCCACCTTCGATCAACCCCGGCAGAGTTTGTCCTACAAGAAGCCAACCTCACTCCCCTAGCCACTCGTTTTAGGACCCTGTTCCTTCTGAAAGCTGACTCTTGGTTTCACATCGCCGTGACAGACCCAAAGAGATGGATGGCAACGCGCGACGCCAAGTGTATCCTGGCCTGACGGAACTCAACCTCCTGCAAGACTCCATAGTCACGTTACCTCCTCCCCCACCGTGGGATCGTCCACCTCTCAGCGCCCATTTTGCTGACAACTCGATGCCAACCTCCATACAGCTTGCAAGATCTGTCCAGACCATCAAAGATGCCGGCGAAACCGACATTCAACTCTACACTGATGGATCCACTATGGAAGGTGTCAGGAACGGCGGAGCTGGCTAGGTGGTCCGACAGGGGACGGACCTCATCCACCAATGGCATGCCCCAACAGGTGCGCACAGCAGTTCCTACCTGTCCGAAAAGGTGGCACTACAAACCGCCTTCGCATGGTTAGAGAATCAAGATGACTGGCATTCCGCGACTATCGTCTGTGATTGCAAATCATTAGTCGAAGCAGTTGGCAATCTGCTGCAACCAGATTCTTCCGTGCTGGCGCTGCAATCGACCATCTCCCAACTACTAACAACCAAGGAGGCACACATAGTCTGGGTACCCGGTCATTGCAACCTGATGGGGAACGACATGGCAGATAAACAGGCGAGGTTGGGCTCAGCCGCAACACAAGTCGAAAAGGGTGTAGATGCGCCCACACGCCAGGCTATCATCCGCCGACTGGATCGACGCCAGACTGCAATCACTGCAGACAAGGACGCCGAATCTCAGCGAGGAGAAATCAGAACTGACGGACCTCATCAGGTTTCGGTCCGGGCATCAGCCCAAACTCCGACGCTGGCTGTGCCTCACGGGCAAAGCCGAGACCGACATCTGCCGGTTCTGCGCGGAAGAGGAAGAGTCATCCGAACATCTTTGGATGCGCTGCCCTGCCTTCCCGGTGGACCGTCATCACCATCAGCTGGGTCTCTCCTACGACGAACTGTCTCGACTTCCACGTGCAGCCACAGCACTACTGAGGACTATCCTGAGGTGACGCACAACAGCAGCATGGACTTTACTGGCTTAGTGTTTCATACAAAACTTACCAAAGTGACCCCAGTCTCTCAACCCTGCTTTGCTGAATCTGTCCTTGATGTCAGTGTTAAAGTGGCAGCAGGACTGGCTAAAAACAGCGTCCAGTTTGATGCTATACTCTAGCGAAGTGAACCGGTCACACCATTCAGCATAAAAGGTCCTCTTCCCACTGACTGCTTGCGTGGCTGGGAAAGTATGCAGTTTGGGCTGGTATCAGGTTCATCTATCACCGGAAGGTCTGTAACATCTCAACTGGCATTTTGGTGTCCCCCGATTCAGTCTCTGTAGTATGCTCCACGGGCGCCGCAGCCGGCTGTGCCAGAGGAGTCGCACTTGTTGATCGGGAGGGAGAAACATCCTCCTCACCTGTAGGCCTTGTGTCCGCCTGGGTATCAAGAAGAAATTAAGCTTTGTTTCATTTTGGTAAACTGTAGTGGACATAGCTGTGGGCAGAACTATAGCGAGACTCGTGTGGTCTGGTCCCTGAGGCGACATATGTGCGTACTGTGTGTGTCCTTCGTTCCCCTCCCTCTCTCTCTCAGCGCTTTTTGGCAGGGCATCAGTCAGGCCCGGACTGAAATAGCACTGCTCTCCCTGCGGGCCACGGTGGCACTTCGCTTATTCCGCTCCAGGATTGTTCCCGAATCTCCTCGGTGGCTGAGCAGTCGGGGAAACGACGAGAGAGCCGCGGCGGTCATCAGGAAGATGGCGAAAGTGAACGGCGCGCCTCTGTCGAACAAACTGTTTGAGAAAACTCCAGCCGAGGAGAAAGTGAAGACGGTGGCATTCTGGAAACAATATGGATGGGCTATGTCAGGCGCCAGGCTGGTCCACATACTGGTCTGCCTCCAGGTTGTCACTGAGAGAATGAATGGACAGCCATTATGTCATAGTGCCAGCTGTTTCCTGTATCTACAAACCAGCAGCAAGCATTGCATTGTTTCGAGGGCGCTTCTCAAACCACATGATGTGGGAGCCAGGCAGGTGAATTTTTCCAATGTTCCAGGACCGTTACCATATTCCTGCCATATTATTACTATTTGTTTACGATCCTAGAAAATATTATTTGAAAATTCGTATTAATATTAATGAATATAATAAAAATTAAAGCATTTTTCTTATTTTACAGGCCCTTTCGTTTGGCACGAGCGATCGCTCCCACACAAGCGGCTGATCAGGTTTTACTGAATCGCCGATAGGTGGACGGACCGTGTACATTTATAGAGTTCACTATGCGCATGCGTGTGTATGCTGCTTCCGCTCACTTATCTCCTGCGCCAGGGAGTCGATGTCCGCCAGGCCAACTTCGTCCGCGCTCCTCACGACGAGGAAATCGTCCCACAAACGCAAAGAGGCTTCATATTTTACATCCCATCCAGTTTTGATGCCTAAATAAACACTTGTATGGCTTTGTAGCCATCGGGGGGGGGCACTCCCGATTGTGTCACAGTCCCTCCAGGTTAACTTGCCCTGGGGTAATCAACCCCAATGACTTCCTGTTATTTTCCCACCTGGACAATACTCGATATTGTTTATGCTATTGTTTCCTTCTTTTCCAGAAACACCCCACGTACCTGCACTGATACAGGTACCACACTTTGAGTAGCACTGGTTTACAATACCCCTGACATTAGTCTCCCATGATGCTCGCGGGGGTCACCATCAGGTCAGCCTAAATTTAGAACAAAACGTTTTAGTAAGACTATAAATGAAAATTAATTATGCATCTAATTTTTGGGTGTGCCAGCTGCCTCTGTGGGTGACTCTGGCACACAGGTGGCTATGCCACAGGTAGCATGATTGCTAGTTAGAGTAAGCACAGACGACATAACCCCAGAGCATTAAATGACCTCCACTCCAGTCAGTCTGAAAGAATCAGCACCATAAATGCCTATCTAGCTGTCTTCCACCTATAGTCTGCAATTTTCACAACACTGCTTTATCCTCTATAGTAAACAGGTGTGGATAGAAGTATACCTGCACAGTGAGCTGTTGGCAGTATCAGAGTAGGATAGTTTTCAAATGACCAGGCATCTTAAAAGCTTGAGAAGGACAGCATAGTTTAAAAACAAAAACTTTCTGCCACTGTTGTTTCTAACATGTGATTTGTTCACATCCACTGGTACTCACATTACATACTTATCCAGGCTGGTATTTCACCAAGTACATGGATAATGGTACCTTCATGTTTAGCTTTCCAGCAGAGAAACACAAGAGCATGAAGAAATGCCGAAATAAAACCTCCAAAATGTCATTCTCCAATAAGGAAATTAAAATGTTTGCTATCTTCCTTAGAAAAGCATCTAGAAAAAATGTTTACGGTATTACCACAAAAATGTTTTTGTTTTTTTTTCTTTTTGTAAAAGTTTCTTAAAAGCCAATACAAGATTCCCTTGCCCACCGTGGTAGTTATGTTCTTGAAAACCACCACAGTAGGAAAAACTGCAGTTAGCAAATATAAGGTCTTATAGGAAATAGGAAGTTAGGGGAACTGCAGCCACAGTTTCATTAACCCCAAAGTTATTTCACTACTGTGGCGCAGTGACATCTCAGGCGGAGGATGTGGCTGGAGCATCAGTGGTGGCTTTCTTTAAAACACTTAAGATGGAAGGTTGGCTCATTTTCTTGTAGATGAAATCCCTCTGTACTTCCTTATATGGTCTCATTAATTCCTCCAACCCTCACTTTAAGTTGAGGTTATGCTCCTTGAATGGATCAATTTCTTTCCATGAAGAGATAAGAGATTGGTAGCATATATCATTCTGAGGATAAGGTTGGCTAGAGTCATCTTCAGCTTCTCCACAACATCTTCACCTGCGTCGTCATCACTAGATAATTATATCAGCTCCTCAAGATCCTCGCTTAATTCCTTCATGTGTGACTGAAGCAGCTCCTTGACCACATTAGCCTGGATGTTGGCCAGCCCTTCACCTCCCAAATGCTATGCAGCCTCCACAATGCATTTGAACTTCATTATCAAACATAGGGAAGCCTTTATATCTGTACAGTCTCCCTTTAAGGTTTACACCAGCAGGTATTCAGTGTCGATAGCTTCACCTCATCGAGTGCTTCCTTAATGTTGGTGATACAGTCTGATGTCACACTTTTTCTACTCTGCCACTGTCATGGTCAGGTCCTTCTCCATGGTGTCCATGATGCCAGTGAAGGTGTGGCATACATGTGTAGTAACTTTAGAAAGTTGTTATCACGTCCTGGTCCATGGTCTGAAGGAGCAACGTCGTGTTAGGAGGCAGGAACACAACTTCAGTATTTGGGTGGGCAAATTGGAATGCCTCAGGGTGGCCAGGTGCATTATCAAAGATGAGCAGCACCTTGAATGCCAGATTTTTATTTGCAAGGTACAATGCACAAAACAGTTGTTGAACCAGTCCATACACTGCAGTAGTAACCCACACCTTGCAGTTAGAGTGTCAAAAGAGAGGGTGGTAGTTTTTTGTTCTTTCTCTTCAGGGAATGGGGCTTCTGCGAGTGGTACAAGAGCATTAGTTTGATGAAGCGATACCCCCGTGGTGCTGCCAGAACAGACTTCTCAACTTTGAGATGAAAGTTCTGTTAGGCATGTGCTTCCAAAAAAGTCCAGTCTCATCGGCAGCATTGAAGACCTCATCTGGCAGGTAACCCTTCTCTTCAGTCAACTTATTCAGATGCTCTGAGTACATTACAACAGCCTCGTGATCAGATTCCCCCGCCCCCACAATCTTGATATTATCCAGGCTGTACTTCTTAAGGTTTACAAACCAGCCCTTACTAGTTTGAAACTTAATGCCTTCAATGCTTCCCTCCCCTGAAGTTTCCACAAGATGCATGTAGATACACCTGATCATCTTGTGTGACACTTGGCTACTTAAAGATGATTTTTTTCTGGGCCTGGTCTTCAATCCATATGTTAAGACCATTCTCCATTTTCTACTATGTTAGGGTCACGCTACATAAGGGTTACTTTAGCACTTTTAGATGTACCACCAGTAATACTGACCCTTACTGAACCTTCACTTTTCTTTACTGTCCTAATGGTGGACTCGTTAACTCCCACGAGTCTCCCCACCAATGATGCACACTCACTATGAGCGAGCTGATCAACCACTCCTAATTATTCCCACTTTTTTCACCTTTACCACTAAGTACACACTTAGGGGCCAAATTATTGTTAATAAACTATAAATACAGGTGATGGCACATGAAATAATGTTGAGCAATTGACAACATCCCCTTGGTACAAATCACTGTGCAAGAGATTGCATGGCGGGATGACCAGCAGTGATGAGGATGTTGCATGGATGAATGTGTGTTCGGTATTCCTAGCCGTGCTATGCCGCAGATACACAGAAATCCGTCCTGTGGTTGCTAAAATGGTATACAGAAGGGAAACTGTAGATACATGCATTCTTCGGAGGGTAAAACTGTTTGGAGTGGGAATTCTGTACATTTTTAAGTTAATAAAATAAAGGGAAAGTCGGTTCAGGAATTTCCCTAAAGGTAGTAACAGAACTTGCTAATAAACTCAGCAACCAAACAATCCAAAGTTCAGCACAAGTTCAAGCCACTCATACAATCCAATTATCATCATCACACTCAAATCAAAACAGTCCTCCACAGGACTAAATCTTGATGATGGCAACATGGAAAGATTTTTCAAAAAATGGGTTACTATTCACAACATGATGGGAAAATACCGATTTACTCCTATACTTTATACAGATAATACATCACCAATAACTTTCCAAACTTAAAGGGATGTAAAATCTCAAAAAAAATAATATAAGATTGAGAAATCTTTCAAAATACACCATTCTGAATGGGTAACAGCACAGATAGGTTATGTTCAGAAAATGTCTAGACTGCTGTGAATACGGTAAACAAATTTAAAAAATAAATAACAAAGCTGATAGGCATTTGATTAATTTCAAACAAGTTTTTGTTTTTAAAAATCATCAAATTTAGTCTGTGAAATTATTAAGATTACTGAAGAGCCAGTTATGAGACTGAAATCTCAGCAAGCAAGATCAAACAAATGGCTACAAAAATCTAAAAATTCATGGAGGCAAATGTGCAAAGCAGGTGGCTCGGCCAGCACCTTTGATTGTTGTTGTCAAATCCAACTCTGCCTCTAATTTTACAAAACAAAGTTACAGGCAAAAACTGTTTTCTGCTCCTTTACCTTTCCTAAGATTAGTCAGTTACTAGGTTTTGGTTCTCATAGTTAAATAGACAGAATAGCACACAAACCAACCTTGTCCAACCAGCCAGTGGACATACTAACCTCTTCCTGATATGGTCATCCTTCAGGTTTTTTATCCTTTCTTAGCATGTCCAGCTGAGTCTGAAAGGTGGACTGACGGTGGAGCTGGTTCAACTCACTTCTCAAAAAAAAAGGAAAAAAATATCTAAAAATAATGAGTACCACCACAAATACTTCTGAGTTAGCACCGTGTCACATGTCTCTCAAAAGTTAGTTTTAACAAACATCCAAGAAAAAGACTGAGTCAAATGATACGTATCGGAGTCGTGAAGTTTTGATGACTATTTATTTTGCATAAAAAAATAAAAAAGGGGGGATGTAGAATTCTGATTTATAACTTTTACTCGTACAAAAGTGACCAAGTACTTTTTCAAAACACATCCATGCACAGTAGCGCCATCTAGCTCAATCCAAAAGGAACCTAGGACTTGTTTTGACAGCTGCTATATTTATTTTCAACTGTAAAAGTTGACTTGATGTGTGTTTAATTATCCACTCAAACCAACACCCTCGCTTTAAGAAACAATGATGGATCAAGAAAGATAACAGCAGAGAAACCAGAATCAGAATTAACCATCCAAATTCTGTCAGTGAAAAACTTCTGACAATCTTGATACCAACATTCAAAGGTGTATTAAAGAGTAACCTATCCATGATGTGCTACACTTGTACAGAGAAATCTACTTTGTCACTGATTGTTACAAATTTCCAGTGATAAAAAGCCTTGAACAAAAGCAAGAAATAGAGTAATAACCCAGACTCCGTTCTCATAAGTGCCCTAACCAAAGCAAACCAAAACAATTTGCTGAATCATTCTCAGCTTCCTTCAAAACAGTTCTCCTGTTTTTTCGTGTACTGTGAAAAGGAATCATATACAAACTGTAAAGTTTTTTAAGATAAAAAGTTCATGAATTACTTTGAAGAAATTGTTTTCTCATACATGGTGGAAAGTTGACCAATCTCAGAGAAAAGTGCAGGGCTCTGAATAGCAAGCACATAGAAACAAACAAGAATCCTGCACCACAAAGTATATTTCCAGCAAGAATAAAAATGGGTAGGTCCATATGGTATTGACAGCAGATGATATCAATATTGTCATCATCTTATTGTATCATGCAAGCCCGTATGATAAGAGAAAACTACATCTGGATGTTGGGCTCTCGTAGAATAATATAATACAAGATGATTCATAGATGCAGCCTTCTTTTCAGAAAAGCTAGAGAAACATGTGCAGCATTGCCAGGCTCACATGCACAAATAGGATGTGCCCATGTCTCAGTTTAAAGAAAGAAAAAGAAAGTATATGCCATCTAACAATAATGGGGAAAAAATCCGAAGTATACAGTGACAGTTGAAGAACTCAGATGTCAGAACTTGTCTACCAAAACTGAGGAAATGATTGTGTACCTGAATAGAAGAAATTAACCTAGCCTGTTACAAGGTGTTAAATGATAGATATATTGACCAAATGACAAAGGCACACCTTTAGAAGAGATCAAAAAGATGGAAGCAAACACACTGCCAGTAAGCCAATCAACTCTGAAGCAATAAAATGTGCATGCTAACTATATTTCAACATTATGGAAAAACACAGACAAGGCAAAAATGACGCAACTAAAGCTAAAGAATAACAAATGGACCATTGAAGATGGTAAATACAAGTTAGTATAGTTCTGCACTTAATCCTGCTGATGACATTGCCACAAATGTGAACACTTACCTTTCTAATTGCAGGGGTGGATACAGCTTTTTCTTGAGAGGGGGAGTTTAAGTTATTGCCAGTAAAATTTTTACCAATAAAAATATTTATTTAGTACAATTTGCAAACAAAGAAATTAGTAGAATTAGTTTGTAAACAAAGAAAATCCAAAGTAATAGTTAGTCAAATAATATTGACTGATAGAAAAGGTGCCTAGGGTTTTCCTGAACAAATCTTTGGACAATTTTGGCACTTTCGAAGTTAACTGCCTCAGAATAGTGCACAGCCATCATTGCAAGTCCCGCGAGTCGATCTTGGGCCATGGTGCTTCGGAGGTGAGTCTTCAGACGCCGAAGTACTGAGAAGGACCGCTCTGCCTCTGAAGATCCAACAGGAGACACACATCCTATACAAATTAATTGATGAATGTTTGGGAAAATATCAGGATCTGCATATTGAAGAGATTTAACAAGATCTTCAGGTTGATCCACGCGCACTTGCCAAGACATTTTCCAGCGGCGAAGCTCTCTCTGAAAAGGCGATAGTAAGTTTACTATAATACTTCAATAATATTAGAATCATCAGGAATATGGGGCAAATGATACTTTCAAGCCATCAGGCAAGGGTAAGTCTTTCTCCCAAAACTGGAGTTGAATTTCAAGGGAATCGAGGGCCTCATCTTCCAAACCGGCTATTACACTTGGGACAAGTGTCATGATTGCTGACACCTTGCGGTTTTCCTTGGAAAATTGGCTATTCAGGTGCTCGCTGAGGTTGTCCAAAAAATGGGATGCCAATGGTTCGTTTGAAGTAATCGCTGAAACAAAAAATGTGTACAGTTTTAGGAGGCATGATTATACTTTAAACTATCTGAAGATCATGTTAGAAAACATTTTTAGTATTACCTGGGAGTATCAGCAGGAGTATTTGGGCGATGCTTCTGGTGTTTAGCACCAACATTGGCAGCGATCTTCTGAGCATCTTGGAACCATTCACTCCAAATTATATCAAAATTCCTTCTGAGAGAAGACACCTCACTGACAGCAGTGTCTATGCAACGATAGGCAGCAACAACATCTGCATCACGCTTCTGTAGCTTTGCACTAAGTCCTTTTAAAGGGTCGAGACTGTTTAGAAGAATAACTAGAGATACAATATTTTCTCCAGCTTTCAAAGATATTCGCAGCCCCTCTGCTTTGGTTACTGTTGCTGCATCCCAGGACCAGTTCATTTTGCTCCCACCAGCCTCTATTATTTTAGGGTACTCGTCTGACTCAACCATAGCATGTAAAGTAGTGTAAATGTACTCATACAGGGAATGAAATAATTCTAGGCAGTCGTGCCTTTCAGTCCACCTAGTCTTGCATAATCCCTTGAGCTTCCTAACGCGACTTTCAGGTGCAAAAATATCAAGTATGAGTTCAAGAAAGCGCTGTCTTTTAGGAGACAGGTGAAAAAACAAGAAAATTTCGTTTATGATATCAATCATGTTACGTACAGCCTGAATGGAACAGGAATGTGCAATAGCCAGATTGAGAACGTGCGAATGGCAATGGGTGTACAATGCTAAAGGGTTGTTCTGTCTGATTATAGCCTGTGCTCCATATCGTTCACCAGCCATCGATGAAGCACCATCAAAAGAAATCCCTCGAACATTTTGAAGGTCTAAGCCATGCTGTCTTACTAATTCAAAACTTGCGTTGGCTACAGCTTGACCAGTCGTTCTTTCTAAATAGCAGAAGTCAATGAAGACCTTGATGTGAGGTTCTGCAGTGGGATTGTCATCAAGGAATCTTAAACAAAAGGACAATATTTCCTGGTTACCACAGGGTTCTGTTACCTCATCTGCAATGATGCTGAAGTAAGGGACCTTCTTCGGTGGTTCCAAAATTTTCTCTCGCAAAAGATCAGCAATAATGTTTATCAGTTGATTTTGGATTGTTTTAGATGTGTACCGCTGGTTAGCTTTTCCTTGCTCCAGGTGTTCTTTCAGGATAGGATCACTTTTTGCAGAGTGCTGCAGAATAGCTATAAAGTTACCCTTATTTTTTGCTTGATCAGCAGTAAAGTCGTCCCTGTGACCTCTCAAGGGCAGACTCTGTGTTCCACACAGCTTGATTGTGTTGGCTATGATTGAAAGGATATGGCTATTTTTTTCACTCAGTAGTTTCCTTTCTTGCTCAATGCGATAGTCAATTCTGGTGTCAGGCTGAACATAGGTTTTCAAGAAAGATTTGCCAATTGACATAGCTTCGTGGTGAAAATCCAAAGTGTTGTGTGTGGTAAGATACCCATCTTTGCCTTTTGCTTTACTGAAGTTTATGAAAGGAGTACGGACTAATGTTCCAAAGGTAACCCTAACTTTAGGAATTGCAAAAAATACACAGTATTTACAAAACCCTCCCCCTTCAGATGGAGAATATGCCAACCAACTAAATTCATTTAACCAAGAGCCCTGGAAGGTAAGAGGGATGGTTTTTCCTTTCTTTTTCACTTCATAAGTAGCAAATTTGTCTCCTTTAAACTCATGTGTGAGGTACTTGTACTTATCAGTATCTGTGAGAGTATTTAGTTTAATATGCCCTGTAGCTACCAGGCCAATATCCCAAAATAGGCTCTTCAGCAACATTGTGTTCTTGATGGCTAGAAGGGACAGTATTTGAAGAATTTGGCTGTGAAGAATATTTACTCAGCTCCCCTGTACCACTTTGTATAGTAGACACATTGCAAGGCTGGGAGGTCTCTGTCTCTAAATTAGAATTTTCAGGAGCAGCAGGTGCTGAAGTTCTGGAAAACAATGAATATGAAATTTTAAAGTGATGACATGAATTGGAAAACAAGTGAAACTGAAAGAGTTAAAACATAACTACAAAAGAAAAAAATATATTTTAAATAAACTTTGGGATAAGTAATTATATAACCTACTAACTAAAGAACAGCCTTTTGCAATAATAATATATAGTTGGTAAAATTATTCCAACTAAATGTATCCTGGAATAATTATTTCAATAAATTTAATGTTTTACATTGAGGAAATGTTTAAAATAACATGGAAATTATTAATAAAATTTCTCTATGACAGAAAGAATTGTTCTTGTGTTAATTTGATGGTCATGTTTAATATAAGAATAATACCTTGTAGTAAAAACTTAACTTTAGTGAAACCTAATATTACTACCTAAACACAATCGTTTGTGCACCTTACAGATTCCTGCCGGCACTGGTGCTACTCATTTAGTTGAAAACAATTTATATTGATTTTCTCTCTACTCTGCTTTGTATCCTTTTGATATCCTGACACTAACTTTAATGTTGGTCAGGAAATGCACAGTAGCACAATGCAGGCAGCAGGTTAAGTTTAGCCAAAAATTGAAATAAATAAAAACAAAATAGCTATGTCTATAAATATAAATCTACCTAGGTATAGGTATATAGTATTTTTTATAATTTCGTCCTTTTAAGGAGAATGTACTATTTAAACGTTAACAGCACCAGACTGCCTTTCAGTTAAGTTTTTTAAATGTTACAAAGAAAATACTCACCTAAAGAAATCTGTGATAGGCTCCATTTACTCGTGGTGAAAAATAAAATTGAAACTAATATTTAATTCTAATACCGTATTTAAACAAAGTTCTATAATAAAATGTATTACGTTTTAACAATTACAGCCGTGGCAAAAAGTTTACGATCAATACAACTCAATAGCACTAACAACGCTAATATCAATATATTCTTGGTATTTAACTGTCAAACCAAAGGAAAAGCAGTTAATAACTCTACGGTTATACGCCAGTTCATTTAAAGTGATAGACCAATCAAAATTCAGTACATAATCTCGCTATATGTTTGTATATTATTAAGTAGAAATTGATTATTTTGTCACTATTATCTGATATTATGGGTAAATTACCAAGTGCCAGGACAATTAAAAATAGTAGTATACCTAAAAAAGGCACCCTTGCCGAAAAAACCAGAAAGTTAGATAAGCAGTCCTTTTTAATTCTGTTGTTAAATCCAAGATGCCAAACAAAGTAAGTTTTGGTTCTGGGGACTTTTAAATTTTGAATATCAAATCTCGGACCAGGCACCACAGTTCTATGTTCACCGGACATGAAAATATACAATGTAATGCCGTTTCATCTGTCTCAGGGCAATTGAGACATTTTGGTGACTTTATGAGTTTCCATTTGAATTTATTCTCCCTTGTGGGGAGAACATTCCTAATTAATTTCCAGTGTATGTCAGAGGATTACCCATCCACAAGGTGATTAATAGAACTTTTCCAAATTCTATCCCATGGAAGTGTTCCTGAATCTAGTGAACTTTCCCACCTCCCCCTGTAGTCCGGTTCCTCGATGGGTCGTGAAGACAGGAAGAGATGTATATCCCGTTGGGATAATTTGTCCAGATCAAACTGTTGTGTACCTAAGCTTACTTGGTGGTTTGTTCCTACGCTAATGTTGCAGCTATTCCAGTTATTGATTAGTGAGGTGTGATAGTCTGTTAGGTATTTTCCTTGTGCTCTATATAGTTTTTGTTTGTTAGTGAGGACATGCATACCGTCGGGGACGTTGTACGCCTCATCTAAACGATTGAGGAAGAGATTTTGCCATCTTGGTTTACTATCTACATTCCTTATGATATCTATTATGTTTAGTATTTGTTGAGCACCTATTTTGCTCTCTAAATTTATGAGGTTTAACCCTCCTTGGTTTCGGCGGAGTCTAGTTATCTTTTTATTGGCCAGGTGTTTATGCCCCTGCCAAAGAAACCGATCGAGATCGGCGTCAATGCTGGTGCGCACCCACGCTGGCATCCCTAATATTTTAGATTTATAATATATTTTTGTAGTAAGATATGTGTTAATTAATTCTGTCTTGGTGAAGTAAGAAAGTTGAGGGAGGTCCATGCGGTTAATAAGCTTTAATTTTGTTAATCGATTGCTGGCTTCCAATTATCTTTTTGAGTGTTAGTGCTATTGTTAGTAGGGAAGTAAATTCCTAGAAGTTTAATTTTATTTTCCACCCAGACTATGTTGAATTGGTGTAGGGGTTGTTTTGCCCCCCAAGCCATGCTGCCTTGGTCTTTCTGCGGTTCCACTCTTGCTCCGGAGGCTTTTTCATAAGTCTCCAGAGCTTTAAATGCCGCTTCTAGGCTGGCCACATCCTGCAGCAGGAGGGTCGTATCGTCAGCGTACTGCTGAATTTTTATATTATGTATCCCTCGTATTGATGGCGTCTGACGTATCAGGGCGGCCAGCGGTTCTGCAGTGATAACGTACAGCATGGCGCTCAGGGGGCACCCCTGCCTAATACCACTTGTTGGGTGGAAGGAGGCGGAGAGGTAGCCATTTTGATATATTTGCGAAATGAGTTCAGATTGAAAAAGTTTGATGAAGTTTATAAAATACTCCCCAAAATCGCGGGCTTTAAGTGTCTTAACGAGGAAATTCCAATCTACTCTATCAAAGGCTTCTTTCTGATCTAGAGCTAGCATTATACCTATGGAATTTTCCGTGTCTAACTTAGATGTGATTTCTCTGAACAGTTGAAGAGTATTGGTTATACTTCTTCCTGGAACTGAACAGGTCTGATCAGCACTAATAACTTTATTCATAACTTTGGCTAGCCTATTCGCTAATGCCTTAGCTATGATTTTATAATTACTATTTAGGAGACTTATGGGTCTCCAGTTGTCAAAGTACTCCAAGTCGCCCCCCTTTCGCAGCAGGACAACGTGGTGGTACGTTGGCTTTCTGAGAGCACCCCTTTGCTATAGGCAATGTTCGCGAACATTGTCAGGTCTCCTGCTATGAGATATTCAAATCTCTTATAGAATTCGGGCATAAGGCCGTCATCCCCTGGGGATTTATCTTTATTTAAAGCCCTAATGGCTTCTTTTATTTCATTGAGAGTTAGGGGTCCTTCACAAGACTCGGCCTCTAGGGGGTCTAGTTTATCCTCTAGACACGTCAAGATGCTGTCCTGAGCTTTGGGACAAGTGTCTTCTTTAGTGTGTAATTCACTGTAATACCGAGTCTCTTCCTGTATAATTTCTCCTATGTTGGTTATTTTCTCCTTTAACTCTTTCTTCCCTTAGAAATCTACCCCTTGTAGCATTCAGAATACTCCTAAACCTTATTCTAATCCTTACTTTTTTTTTTTTGCTTTTCCCTTGGTAAAATTCAGTTTTTCCCCAAATTTTGCTCATAGTTTTTTTTTTTTCCATATAACCTTTTTCTTTTTCAAGACTTAGTCCTTTTAAAAACTTATTTTTCTAACTGAGCTTTTTGAATTTAAACTAGGTTTCAACCTTAGCATAACTTTACTTTAAAAATTACCTTTTGCCTCCTTTTAAATATCCCTTTGACATCCTTAGTTTAATTCTGCTGTGAGTGTAACTCATTTCTAAAGCACATTTTGCAGCCTTTAACTTTCTAAATTTTCCAACCAGTTGGCAATAAATACCCAGATGGAGCCCCAGCCATCGACATCTGCAGAAGCATCTTCACCCATAAGCTATGCCAACTCGGCTACGCCTAAGGTGACCCCAGTATCGCCAAAAGAATTTGGGGACGATAAAGGAATTCAATCTTTTGGCGAATTCTTAAGAGATTTAGATGAAGAGCCCGCCTACCCGAAGAACATGGACTTCGAACGGCGCAGCTCGCTTTTCATTCACTCCAATAAGGAAATCACCTGCTCTCAGGTTGGCTGCACTCTAGTGAGCGCAGGACTAAATGAAAAAGTGAGAGCAGTCCTGAGCAGCAATGGAGGTGCCGTTGAGGTTGTTTGCAGCTCAGCTGCAAACACGGAGATTATATCAACGCGCAGCCTGGCCATAGGAATTAAATACCCTTTCAGAGGGGCAAGTCCGATAGCCTGGATGAAGGTTAGAGGGTTTCCCCTCACCACTGGATGTGCAATACCAGAAAAAAATACTTTCTAGGTATGGGAAAATTATTATTCCCTTTAAATATGACACCTTGCCGGGTCTGCTGTTCCTCTCGGGCCAGAGGAGCGGCAAGATGTTGTTGAGGGAGCCTATCCCTCGCAGGATCAGAGAGACCATTGACGGAAAACCGTGTCTTTCACGGTAATTTACAGAGACCAGCCAGCTCCACCACCACCTTTTGTGTTAGGTGCAAAGCTTTAGGTCATACTCCTATGAGCTGTCCAACCAACACCAGCATAGAAAAGCCTCCAACAACACCGGAAGAACCGGTAAAAGTAATACAAATAGATGATGAAGATACACCTACTCTCAACACCTTCTCCAACGCCTGAGAAAGACAGCCTTGACTCGGATACTCAAATTTTGTAGCTCCGAGGACAAGGCAGAAGAGAAGGAAAGGTGCAAAAAGAACAATCCGGGTGTCAACCCAAGCACCCCTCCTAAACTAAAGGAGAGGAAACTCAAGAAGTGCCAAGGGATTTTTCCCTTGAGGCACCTCTTAAAACCCTAATTGCAAGTACAAGTGTTGTTACCTCTGCAAAGACTCAGGGGGTCACAACCATGGAAAGTACCAACCTGAATAGTGTACTTCAGTTAGACGGATTTTTTGGGTACAACTCCATTACGTCCATTGGACAAACGAGCTTGGTTAAGCGATTATGTCTAGACGCATGGAATTTCTATCCCTGAATTTAAGAGGGATAAAATTCAAAAAACGATGGAATGATTTCATAGATCATCTTGAACATTCCAACACGAACCAAATTATTTGCATGCAAGAATTACACTGCAAAACAGCAGCAGAGGTAGATAGGTTTCTTCAAAAAACTGGTCAGGTAAAATCCTCACAAGCTTAGATCCAATAGGTAGGAAAAAGGAGTAGCTCTCTTTTTTCCATAATAGTTTAAACATACAAATAGAACACTCATATAGTGTGATAACAACGGACGAATAATAATAGCTAACTACCAAAACGAGTTCCAAAGAAAAGTGATGATTGCTTCGGTTTACGCTCCTACTATTGCGAAGGAACGCGTAACCTTCTTTCAAACTTCAATGATAGATTAGAAACAGGAACTTAGGTCACACCCTGCAGATGATTTAATCATCTTAGGAGATTTTAACTGCGTCCATTCCCATGACCTAGATAGGCAGGGCCCCGACAATAAAAAGTAGAACGCATCTGATGGGTGAGTTGCAGCTGCAAACCATGTGTTCGCAGTTCGGCTTGGTCGATGCGTTAGGTAGGTATACACACCCGACGTCAAAGCATACACTCACTATAGCAGTAAATACTCTGTAGCTACTAGAATAGACAGAGAGTATGTTTCTAAACATATAGCTAGGCAGCTCCAAAACGTTTCGCACGACGTTGTCACGTGGAGCGACCACTCTCAGGTTAAGGCCATCTTTCTCATCCGCGACAAAACCAGAGGCCCCGGACTTTGGAAACTCAACAACACTATTCTGACCGAGTCAGAATATGTTGAGAGGGTTCAGAGTTTCTGGAAGCAATGGCGGAATCGTAGGGATGAGTTTGAGGACCCCTTGGAGTGGCGGGATTTAGGTAAGTGTAAGATCAGGAAACTTAGCCTTAGATATTGTCAGGCAAGAAAGGCTTACCAGGACTTCCTAGAAAATAAGTTAAAGAGGGAACTTAAACTAGAAATAAACAAGGCCACTTCAGGTTTAGACAACAACAAAAAGTCAAAGCCATCCAAAACAAGCTAGCCAAAACACAACTAAACAAAAACAGAAGGCGCTAGAATTAGGGCCCGAGTACCGGCCATGAATGGTGAAGGTAATAGAATGTCTTTCTGTGGATTGAGAAATCTAAGGCAGAAAAGAAATCTATTAATAAACTTAAAACCAAAGAAGGCCGCGTCTTAACTGACATAAACGAAATTATTCAGGAAGAGACTCGGTATTATAGAAACCTATACACTAGGGAAGACACTTGTCCCTTAGCTCAGGACAGCATCTTGGCGTGTCTAGAAGATAAACTAGACCCTCTAGAGGCCGAGTCTTGTGAAGGTCCCCTAACACTTACTGAAATAAAAGAAGCCATTAGGGCCTTAAATAAAGAAAAGTCCCCAGGAGACGATGGCCTTACGCCAGAGTTCTATAAGAGATTTGAACATCTCATAGCAGCAGACCTGACAATGGTCGCGAACTATGCCTATAGTAAAGGGGTTCTCTCAGAAAGCCAACGTACCGCCACGGTCGTCCTGCTGCCGAAAGGGGCGACTTGGAGTACCTGACAACTGGAGACCCATAAGTCTCCTAAATAGTGACTATAAAATCATAGCTAAGGCGTTAGCGAATAGGCTAGCCAAAGTTATGAATAAAGTTATTAGTGCTGATCAGACCTGTTCAGTTCCAGGAAGACGTATAACCAATACTCTCAACTGTTCAGAGAAATCACAGCTAAGTTAGACATGAAAATTCCATAGGTAAATGCTAGCACTAGATAAAAAAAAAGCCTTTGATAGAGTAGATTGGAATTTTCTTGATAAGACACTTAAAGCCCTCGGTTTCGGGGAGTCGTTTATTAAATTCATCAAGCTTTTTCAATCAAATATCATTTCCCAAATCTATCAAAACGGTTATCTCTCTGAATCCTTCCACCCATCTAGAGGCATAAGACAGGGATGCCCACTAAGTGCCATGCTGTAGTCCTCACGCGGCGGAGCCCCTGGCAGCCCTAATACGCAAAACCAACAACATTGAAGGCATCCATGGCTCCAAAATAATTCAATACGCAGACGACACCACCCTCCTCCTGAAGGACGAAAGGAGTCTGGACGAGGCCTTCAAAGCCCTAGAGACGTACGAAAAGGCATCTGGGGCAAGGGTCAACCGCCACAAGACAAAAGCAGCATGGTTGGGGGGCAAGCAACGGCCCCTACACTACTACAACATCGAATGGGTGGAGGATAACATTAAACTACTCAGCATCTACTTTCCTGTCAGCTCAAATACTAATACCCAGAAAATCAACTGGAACCCAGCGATTAATAAAATAAAAGCTTTACTAAACGCATGGTCCTCTCTTAATTTATCCTATTTTACCAAAACAGAATTAATTAATACTTATCTTGCTTCCAAAGTCTATTATAAATCAAAGATCATAGGTATGCCAGCGTGGGTGCGCCGCTCCATAGACGCCGAACTTGATCGGTTTCTGCGGCAGGGGCGTAAACACCTGGCCAATAAAAACATAACAAGACTACCCCAAACCAAGCCAAGGAGGGTTAAACCTCCTAAACTTAGAGAGCAAAACAGGTGCTCAACAAATCTTAAACGTTATTGATATCATAAGGAACGTAGATAGTAAACCAAGATGGCAAAATCTCTTCCTCAATCGTTTAGATGAGGCGTACAACGTCCCCGACGGTATGCATGTCCTCACTAACAAACAAAAACTATATAGAGCACAAGGAAAATACCTAACAGACTATCACACCTCACTAATCAATAACTGGAATAGCTGCAACATTAGTGTAGGAACAAACAATCAAGTAAGCTTAGGAGCACAACAAGCTGATCTAGACAAATTATCCCAATGGGACATACATCTCTTCCTGTCTTCACGACCTGTTCAGGAACCAGACTATAGGGGGAGACGGGAAAGTGCACTGTCTTCAGGAACACTTCCGTGGGATAGAATCTGGAAAAGCTCCGCTAACCAACTAGTGGATGGCTTCTCCTCTGACATTCACTGGAAATTACTCAGGAATGTCCTCCCCACGAGGGAAAACAAATTCAAATGGAAACTAATTAAATCACCAAAATGTCTCCACTGTCCAGAGACGGATGAAACGGCCCTACACTCTATTTTCTCTTGTCCGGTGAACATAGAGCTGTGGTGTCTAGTCCGTGACTTGATTTTTAAAATTAAGAGTCCCCAGAAAGAACTTACTTCTTTCTGGCGCATCTTTGGATTCAACAATAGAACTAAAAAGGACTGCTTGTCTAATTTCCTGGTTTTTACCACACAGCGGATTGCTTGGGGTAGCCGGAAGGCTTTAGAGAGTGGTCACCTCACCTCAACCAAAAAACTTTTTCAAAATTACGTAACCCATTGGTTACACCAAAAATATGCATTCATGCAATCCAGCATAAATGACAGAGCTTATTTCTCAGCCATCTGGTTGATTAACGGTGCTCTTGGACACATTAACACTCACAACAAACTCATCACACACACAGACACTTTTCTATTAACAACACCCTCTTTAGATCAACCCCCCCGAGTCAAACCTCTCCTCTTCTTTCCTTCTTTCTTGTAAATTCAATCATATATTTTGTCTTTCTATTAATGTGCCTTTTCTTTAAATAACTTTTCCTCAGGTTTACTGTCTAATTTCCTTTTGGAGAAACAACAGAAGAGATGAGCCACTACTGCCGATAATCTATCTGAAGAAATCAAGAAGACTGCACTAATTCTTAATCTTTACATCCTACTCTATAATTTCTTTTTTTCCTTTAAAAATTTCTATAACTAAATTTTCAAAATCCAACCCCTCCCCCTTCTTCTAAGTGCAAGCCTCTCTTTATTTATAAAGATATCCACCCACACTATCATACCCTAACAAATGGACTAACCATGCTTCTTTCTTCGTTTACCTAGTAAAAACCCCAGTCTAACTCAACATCAAAGGCTAATACATATACATATAGTGGTGTGGAATTGGGTACCGGTCACTGTGATGATAAAACACCACAGTGATCGTACTACTTCCCTCTCAAACCACATAAACGGTACCTCTGGTCCCCCTACGTGGGAGGTGTTTTAAAATCTTCATTTTATTACACTTTAATTACAGCATCCCGGGAGCCTCTGGCCCCAACGAGGGAGGACTGGAAGGACTATACAGGAAACGGAGGGAGAACGTGACTCCATCCATTTGCAAACAATAAAATAGAGACCTAATCCCACCTCCTGAATCCATTTTTGGATTTCAAAAGAATAAAAAGCGGCCCACTTTCCCCCAACAGAACAAGACCACACAGAGAGAAAAACTCTGTTCCAGAGAGTCCAGCCAGGATAAACCTACCCTCCTGCGTGCAATACGAAGGAGTTTGGGTAGCCCGCTGCTCTCGCTAGGCTGAGGTACACTTTAAACAAAAACAAAGGTCGAAATAAGGCCTCACTTATAAACAGCTGAGACGGCCGGTCGTGGAACCGATCCAGCTACACACCACACCACATACAAATGCAACCTCACAAACATTCCCCTAAACACCGCACAACATAAAAAAAAACTGGCCGTCCTTAGCTTTGTTTATTTATAGATTTTCTTTCGGCCTTGCTTTTTTCTAAGCCACAGAAAGACATTCTATTTCCTTCGCCATTCATGGCCGGTACTCGGGCCCTAATTCTAGCGCCTTGGCTATCTTGTTTTGGATGGCTTTAATTTTATCGTTGTTGTCTGCACCTAATGTGGCCTTTTTTATTTCTAATTTTAGTTCTAGTTTTAGCTAGTTTTCTAGGATGTCCTGATATGCCTTTCTTGCCTGACAATATCTAAGACTGAGTGAGGAAGCTGGCCTTAACCTGAGAGTGGTCGCTCCACGATAATGTCGTGCGAAACGTCTTGGAGCTGCCTAGCTATATGTTTAGAAACATACACTATCTATTCTAGTAGCTACAGATATTTATTACTGCTATAGTGAGTGTATGATTTAATGTCGGGGTGTTTATACCTAAACGCATCGCCCAAGCCGAACTGCGAACACATGGTTTGCAGCTGCAACTTTCTGATCAGATGCGTCCTACTTTTATTGTCCGGTCCCTGCCTATCTAGGTCATGGGAGGGGACGCAATTAAAGTCTCCTAAGATGAAAATATCATCTGCAGGGTGTGACCTAAGTTCCTTTTCTAGAGTATCATTGAAGTTCTGAAAGAAGGCTGTACGTTCCTTCGTGACGGTAGGAGCGTAAACCGAAGCATCCGTTGTTATCACTATAAGAGTGTTCTATTTGTACGTTAAGACTATGATGAAAGAGAAGAGCTACTCCTTTCTTCCTACCTAACGGATCTAAACTTGTAAGTATTTTGCCTGACCAATTATTAAAGTACCTATTTATCTCTGTGCAGTTTTGTAGGTGTAGTTCTTGCCTGCAAATTATTGAGTTTCTTGTGGAATGTTCCAGATGATCTATGAAATCGTTCCAATGTTTTTTGAATTTTATCCTTCTTAAATTCAGGGATAAGAATTCCGACTGTCTTAACACAATCGCTGAATCTAGCTCGTTGTCCTTGGGACATTACCGAGGTTGACACCGAAAGAAACCGTCAAATGAAAGTGCACCGATTTAGGTGGGCACTTCCATGGATGCAGCCCCCAGAGTCTGGATTTTAGGAGCTGCAGAGACTGTTTCGATAAGTTTTTTATAGGGTGCCTCTGGGCACCTCAGTTGTTTTTCCTCTCTCTTGGACTTGGGAGGGGATTGGGAGTAGACTCCCTGATGGTTCTCTTTGCACCCTTCTTTTTCTGCCTCTCTGGTTTGGGCAGGGTGAGGGTACATCATCTGAATCAGCGTTGTCTGGTTTCTCTTTCTCCAGGATTGGAGAAGGAGAGGCTTTTCAGGTTCCTCCTCATCGATCGTGATAACTTTGATGGGAGATGTTGGTGTTGGTTTGTCGTTCTTGTTATTCTTTACCTCCTCAGTACAGGTGTCTGTCGGGCAGCTGGTTGGTGTATGTCCCATTGTTTTACACCTGTAGCAGTAGGGTGGCTGTGCTGGCTGATCTCTATATACCGCGGTGAATGACACCGTTTTGCCGTCTACAACTTCCCTGATCCTCCAGAGAATTGGTTCTCGGAGGATCATCTTACCATTCCTCTGTCCGGAGAGGAATGGCAAGCCTGGTAATGTGTCGTATTTAAACGGCACGATGATACGTCCGTACTTTGACAAGATTTTTTCTGGAATAGCGCAGCCCGTAGCTGGAGGAAGTCAGCGGACTTTTATCCAGGCAATAGGGCTGGCTCCTCTGAAGGGATATTTTATTCCATTTATCGCCAAGCTTTTCATTGAGATGATCTTGACGTTTGCAGCTGTGCTACAAACAACCTCGACTGCCCCTCCGCTGCTGTTCAAGACAGCCCTGACTCTTTCATTGAGGCCGGCATTAACTAGGGCATTGCTGACCTCAGAGCAATTAATTTCCTTGTTAGAGTGAATAAATAATGAACTTCTATGTTCAAATCTCATATTTCAGGGATGGGCTGGATCTTGATCCAGCTCATGTAGAAAGTCATCAAAGGACTGGATTCCACTGTTGTCCTCGGAATTTACCTTCGGCGTCGCCGTATTGGCATAGCTTACTGGTGAGGATGTTGTGTTTGATGTAGATGGCTGAGGCTCCATCGTAAATAATTGTACAATTTTAGGGGAGAAAAAGCTAAAAGAACACTACAATTTGTGTTATATAAATAAGGCTAACAAGTTATTTAAACAAAGGTAGCGAAAAGAGATCAAAATTAAGTGTTATAAAAAGGAAATTAAGAGTACTTAAAAAATGAACTAAGTATTTGAATGATTTTATAAGGGAAACTAATTTTTAAAGAAGGTAGCAAAAATAATCTAAGTCCTAAAATTTATTGAAAATAAACTAAGTGTAAGAAATAAACTAAGTTGAAAAAATTCTAAGTCCTGAAAAAAACAATTTCTAAGTATTTACAAAAATAAACTGAGTCCTAAAAATTTATCGTATTATTGAAAAGAAACTAAGTCCTGAAAATAAACTAAGTTCTAAGAGAAATCAAAATTCGGAAAAAATTCTATGTCCAAAAGGGAAAAATTAATCTAACTAAAAACTGACTTCCCTGTTGTCGAAAAACTTGAACTCCTGTATACAAAACGAATTCTTTCACCACATAATATTTTCAGTTTTTCTACTGTTTCATATATATATGTACACCAAAAGTTTAAGCAAATCATAAAATTCTTGAAATTTTATCTTCCCCTCTTATTGTAGAATATGCTACATCTTGCTCCAACAGCCACGTGTATGGCGTAAATTTGTATTCTCTCCCACCAGCTGCTACTGTACATTTGCCCCACATTTCAAACTTCTTACTGTTTGTGTCCACTGACATTTTTCTAACTCACTTACATTTTTTTACCTCATATTTTCTACATTTTGAGGTTCTGAAGTATCCGCAACAATATACCAAGATGTCATTTGTAATGGGAAATCATCTCCAATTGTTCAGAAACAGATTTACTATTATAGCAGAGAGATACCCTGTTATTGTACATTAAAAATAATTTAAAAATAGAGGGTCATACATTCAAACTTTAAGAGATTTTAGCATATTTCTCAGAAAACTCAAGTGATTTGATAGTAATGGGTATAACCCTTCAAAATCAGTTATATCTCTAATTTTACTAAACAAAGGGATACAATTTTCTTAACACTACAAAATACAAAGTTTCAATCAGAAAATAATAATGAATGGCTCATTCAGCACAATCTAGAATTTAGTTTGTACCATAATACTTATTTTTCACCTAATAATTCCCTAGATCCATGCCTTACCTACAATTTGTTGTTTTTTTTTCCAGATTTTAAATTCTATTAAAAAAAAAGAAAAAGAAAAGAATTTTCAACTCTGAAAACATGGAAACTACATCACTAATAATCTGTGAAACTCAACAGATATGGCAACATGCTAGGCCGAATTTCTCAGCAAAACTGCCAGTGCATCTTACAAGAGATCTGTTTACCATTCAGCATAAAGGCACCCCAGGACAGAACCTTTATTGTGTTTAATGTCAACACCGACGCCAATTATTAAAATTATTTCCTTGCATGCAAAACCGCACACCGCCAAAAGCATTGTTTATTCCAATCATCCACCATCTTTGGGCTTGTATTTTTTTAGAGATGGAGGAAATCTGATTATTGAGTGCTAGTTTAGGATTTTTAATGAATGAAGAAGAGTGATGACAGGAATTCAATTATATCCAAAATATATCTATCATATGTTTTAGTCAAAAAATTAAATAAGGAACAAAAGAATAAGAAAGACCAATTTAAAGCTAAGGAATTGGTACGAATGTATCACTAAATGTATTGTCACTCCCTTCTTGCAGGCAATCAACAAATATTATATAAACCTGCATTTTTAATTATGCATGAACAATTTTACTAGTGGCATAATTATTTACTGGTCATTTATCACTCTGTGTCTCCAACCTTCACTGGTGAAAAATTCAAATGAGTAATGATTATGACAAAAATCAGAGAAATTAATAACACTAATTGTTTTATCCATTTTGATACAAAGCCATGTCAGAATCTTCCATCAATTTATAAGTATAAAAAATAAATAAAATATATTAATTGGTACAGAGGACATTGGAAAAAAGTCACCAACACAATACCTACCCCAGCTCAGTCAATCTCCCTTCTATAACAGTTTTCTCCCTATTAAGTTTACCAATTTCCTTTTTCAGTCTGTCAATATCAACTGAGCTCACTGTGGTCTGAAAGTCTTCTTTCTGAAAGCACACGTAAAACAACAGGAAGTTATTGGTGAGATAGACTATTTACATGGAGAAGATGGCTAGATCAGGCATTTCCTCGTACTTTATTAACAATAACAGAACTAATAAATGGATTTACATTTTGCACAATTATCAAGATTTAGTCTGGAGGACAATGACGATGACTGTTTTAAAATAAAATGATTTTATTTGCACTAACCATTTCTATCTTGGGAGAGATTGTACCTGTGGCCTGAGCTTCTCTTGAACCTGCAGCATGTTAGTTGCTGATGTTCCATGTTGTCTTTTTAACAGTCCATTGTACCAATGGGGCAACCAACAGGTTGTGGATTCAAGACTAAACTTGAGTACCATTAGTTCAAGGTTTGCTAAAGCTGACCAGTCGGGAACTGCCAAACCAACGCTGAAGTTTTTTTTTTTTTAACCATAGTGAAGCAATTTAGTTTTTCATACTTGAGACCACAAATTGGGAAGAGTTAGCAGCCATGCCTCTGAAAATATTCATGCAGTTTCCTGAGAGAAAACTTAGAATTTCTTTAGTTAATAATAAAACATTCTATCTACAGAAATCCATTTAGTTCAATGCTCAGCATCGCTGCTTATGCCTGCTAATACAAAATAATTTAAATCCCAACAGCCTAGTCATATATCTGAATGTCTGCACTAGAATTACAAAACTGAGAAGGCCATTTGCTGCTAAGAGAGTGTGAAATCCCTTGTTCATTTGACATGATAATAGGCAAATTTTACGCTGGGATACAATGTATGCCAAGAAACCTGGGATACAAACCATGTAGAAAAGTGTGGGAAGACCAATGAGACAGTGCAATAAATACACGTTTTAGTAAGCAGACTCAACCATTTGAAGTGAGAAACCCAATGGAGTTAATTTTACTCATCTTATTAGTTATGCTTCACAAAAAAATCTAACATTTCCTTGATTCATCTAGACCAGTGGTTCCAACCTGGGGTGCGAGGATAGAATAGAGAAAAATAACTTTTTTTTTGTTTATTTGCCATTGCCTTTTTTTACTAAATAATTCATCTGTAGAGCCTTTCAGTACTCCTCCATTATTGCTGTTGGCAGTGTGCGCTAGCATTTCCGCTATCGTTGGTGGCAGTGCTGCCAACAAAGCTCGTACTCATATCAGTTTCATTCTTTCTTCCAGCCTCGCGCCGCATATACATGCACCGGTTCCTGCTGCCCACATGTTTTTTGTACTGGAGTTATTTGTGTTGTAACCATCGGCCGCCCAATTGCGTCATAGTTCCTATGGGTCAGCTCGTCCTGTCATCGCCAGACCCCAGTGGCTTCCTGTTGCTCAGCAAGTGAAACAATGTGCAAGACAGGTGGCCAGGGGCCCAATGTCGTCTCGCCACCCTGGACAATTGGTCAGGCAGCAGGGATTTATTCAATTTGAACCATGTCTTTTAGTTTCCGTTTTCAACACAGTAAATAAATAAGCAATTCCTAAGATCAGTAATAGTAACAAAACCAAAGTGGCTATACACATAAGCAACAGTAGCCAGACTTTATGCCACCAGATGTTATGCTGACAAACAGATAAACTGGACAGAAAATCATATTTTACACATTTTCTTGGGTGAAATATTTTTGTCGAATATTTTAAATATATTTTTTTAAACGTTTCAACTTCCCATTTCACTTCATTCATACAAACAAACAACAAGACTATAAATCCCTGTTATATGTCTGCAAAAAATAATGACAGCCCATCATTGAAAGCTGATTGAACGGCGTGTCAACATGCTGATGTAATAGTATCATGACACTGTAGCAACACAATCAGACTGATGTGATAGTATCATTGTCCAGAGCCATTTGGAGACTAGCTGATGAAATAATGACATCACCCATCTTGCCGCTATTGATAGACAGTTTGTTGTCTGCTAGGGTCACTCTGACTTGCTGCTTGCTGGCTTGCATAGAAATTCTTCCTCATCCGGAGTCCACTCACTTTCCATGCTGGTTGGCACAACACAACAAAAGCTTGGAGTTTGTTGAGACCAGCAAAGGTAGCAAGAAGCTTCTTTATGATGGCTCCGCCTATGTTATGGACAGAGGAAGAGATGGGCAAACTTACTGGAGATGTGAAAAGCAGAAAGGCTGCAGTGGGAGGCTGAAGACAATTAATGATGTCATTCAGAGTATTCCATCAGGACACACATCCACCAGATACAGTGTGCATTTATGCTCTAAAATCTGTACACAAAATGAAGCAACGAGCTGGACAATCTGAGGAAGCTACTAGTAGCATCATACACAATTGTACAGAAAATTTCCCTCTGAGCACAGTTGGTTTGCTGCCTAAAAAGGAAACATTGGCACGAATAATTAGATTGTAGAGGACAACCCCTGATAGTGATGATATAAGCAAAAACCTAAAACACACCACCAGAGGGGAACCATTTTTGGCATTTGAAAATGAACAAGTGATCATTCTAACATCATCAAAAATCTAGACCTCTTGTCCACCAAGCCACACTGGTTTTGCGATGGCACATTAGACAGTGCACTTTTAGGAACCCAACTGTACACAGTCCACGCTATAATTAAGGAAACCCACACTCTGCACTTGGTGTACCATGTAATGAAGAACAAAAACGAGGACACACACAACATCATATTCAGTTACACGAAGAACGTTTGAAACACAAATCCTAGGTCAACTACAAATGACTTTGAATGAGCAGTACTAAATAACATCAAAAGCATTTTCCAACCACCACAGATTTTGGATGCTTTTTCCACTTTGCGAAAAAATATTCAATCTCTTGATCTGCAAGCATGGTATTTGGAACTGGAAAGCACTCAACTGATTAGAAGTATACAGGCACTTGCATTGTTTCATTCACCAATGATGTCACTGACCACATTTAATGCTCTGATGGCCTCTTTCGATAACGAAACAAATGAAAGAATAGCAGACTTTTTGGCCTATTTGGAGAGCACTTGGCTCAGTACTATTACTTGAGGGAGATCAAGGTAACCCACGTTTGAGATTGAAATGTGGAATGTCAAAAGCAGAGCTCCAGGCAACCTGCCCCAAACCAATAATTCTCTGGAGAGCTGGCACCAAGCTTTCAACCAATGCATGGTGATTACACACCCATCAATTTGTAGACTAAATGAACAAGCCAGTAATGAAATTTTGACCAAGCAGGCTGCAATGGGATTGACACAAGACCACAAGACAAAAGGTACAACCTCATTAATAACTGCCTGAAGACACTATTTGCCAACTATGCCAATGAAGACAGACTTGCATATCTGAGGGTGTCTGCTCATAATTTGTGACTGGTATGATTTTAATTCTCATGATTCACTGCACTAAATTTCAATCATTAATTTACTACATTTCTATGGTTGTTTTAGATCATTTGTGTTGATGTGTTGTAATAAACTACTTATGTATTATTATATTATATTTCTTATTATTGTCAGCATAATGTCCATCGGTATATTATCCACACATGTAAGTAACACAAAACTTGAAAAACAAATTAAATTATCCTTATAATTGTTCAAATATTTCAGGCATGTTACCTGTAACTATTTCTATTTTATCTGTGTGTACTACCTCTTTGGTTTATTATTGAGCTTAAAACTTATCACTGATTGATCAAATGTTCAGTATTTTCTGCTTTTATTGAAAATTAAATACATTCTGCTAAATTCTCTATTCTTTGATAACCTAATTAAAAATATGGCTTTATATAAAGAGAACAAAACTAAGCAAAAAAACAACTCATCTATCTAGAAAGATCTCAATATTTTTAGGAGAGAGATTAAGCTACAAATTCTTTTAATATTTCATATTGTGTATTATTTAGTTTTAACAAAGACATACTTAAAAATATTTTTTTCATCTTTTAAAGAGAACTGTTAATCGTTTTGACCACAAATAATGGTTAGCCAAAGTATAATTTAGATAAAAATAAATTTCAAAACCATTTTTTATTATAAACTTAAGAAAAACTCAAGCATCAGTTTTATACTGAAATAATAAGTGTATATATAGTGATAAACTGAGTGAATATAAGGGTATATATAAACCCAGATATAGAAAAACCTAGGAGAATATAAAAGATGGAGCAGAGAAATTTCATTCCTTTAAATTCTGTCTTTGATGGTATATTTTTGAAATAAAAATCCAAACAAGACATGGCCAGTGTTCACATCATCAAAGCCAAACCTACCCCCATGTTTTTTACCGAGACTGAAATTACTTGGAAAATACACTGGATAGTTATTTCTAATGTATGCTAATCTACGGTTCTAACATTTGACAGAAAAGTACATGTAATTTATCAAGGATTGGAATAGTCTTTAAATTTAAAAAAAAACAAAACAAATGTCCCATTCCAGCACTGATTGCATACTCTTAATGTGATATGCAGAAATAATTTTTTTCAAGTGGTTTTAATTACTTCTCTTTAAGGTAAAGCTGAGAGTACCTAAAAAGGGATTTTAGTATAAATAATCATTTTAGAAACAGGATCTAATCCATAATGGGTCAAGAGTAGAACATCTTCAGGATATTACATACAAGTGTCTTTAAATTTGAAGCAAAAACCATTCATCAGTTTTATATGATCAGTGAAGAAGAATGGAAACAAGATTTTCTTTAAAGCAAAGAAATCTGGTGTCTATTATCTTTCTGGACACAGTCTGTATTATAAACTCGCTTTCACAGCTTATTTCTGAAATGGTATTCCTTTGCTTTGCTTAAGAGATCCAGCCAACAAATTCTGCCAAATAAAAATTAAGCAATTTTGTACTTTTTTGTTTTGTTTTTTAACTAGGTTTTATAGGGTTTCAGATAAAAGTGCACCTCCTCAGCAAAAATGAATGGATTTTTGTTACATCATTCAGGGATTACTTACAATCCTCTCCTGCTTCATATCTATCTTCTGCTCAAGCTTTGTTTTCCTGTCTCGCACATCATCAATCTCCTGCTGCAGATTTTGCTCCAGGTCCTCAAACTCAAACTACAGCAAGCGATGATAAAGGAATAAAAATAAAAATAAATAAATAGTTACAAAAAAAGGTAAAAGTAATTTGTATTCAGTTATTTCAGGCTTTTGCCATTACCACATTAGTAACAGAACTTAATGTTTTGGTAATCACCTGGCACTGATCACCAGGGTTATTTAGCACACCAAAAAATAATCTTTCAGTACTGTTAGCAACAGAAAGATTGCTGGAATCTAGTACATTAACTACTTCTAGTAATGAAAGCAAACTGGTAAAAATAAAGTCCAAATCTCAATATATTTCTATATATGAAAAAAAATCTACAAGACCTCATTCAAATGTGACTACACATGCTGTATAATAGATGTTTTAACAATAGTGCAGATTCAGACCACCAACAATTTTTTAAAAACCCCAAAACCAGTGGGCAGAAGTGCACACCCCAAACCAGCATTCATCATCATGTTTTCTCTATTTTTAAATATCAGGAGATTTTAGAGCCAGATTTGGAGATTTTCTTTTACCATCTAAATATATTGGTAGCCTACTGATGAATATGGGGCAGCTAACAGGTATCAAATGTGTAAAAGTTTTCAAGAACCAAGATTATTCTGAGGATAAAGTTGTCACAAAAGCAGTGGGAAAGGCAAAGACCCATACATAACTGTGCTGAACTATATACAGGTATTAAAACCTTGTTTGTTTTTTCATTTTTGTTTATATTATTATTTTAAAAAATGAACAATCTGCTTTTAGTATGTCAAAGACTCACAATAACAGAAAGAGTATTAATTAATTAACCAATTCACCCTTAGCTTAGCCTCTTGGGCATTTTTCATAAAGATTTCATACTGTTTGTTAAGTTTATTAAAAAACTGCTTATAGGTTCCATCAGTGAAAGGCCCTAAGCAGAACCCTACAAACAAATAATTCATTTAGTTTACAGACAAAAAGATATGGATATCATAATAATTTGAACATTATAGGCTTCACACATGCATGTTTATTCCACGACAAGTGTACAATATATGTATAAAAAATTAGTTTCAGTATTTTGCATGAGCAATTTCTTGCAATATGTAGACATATTCGTTTTGTGAAATTAGCTTTGGTCCTTTGATTCTAAACTGTCTATCAAGATGCTCCCTCCATGGGTGCTCAATAGGGTTTGCTGTAATCCATTCCAAATCCTCCAAGATGTAGTGCATATGCATACATTGTTATTTTATCCATCAATAAATGTAAGATCCAAACTTACTTCCTACGAAATACCTGCACAAATCATTGCTCCAAATCAACCATATTTGGCTCAAATGTAACACAAACCTGTCTCCAACAACTGTATGTCCAAAAGTGAACTAGTAAAAGTTTTAGACTTATCGGTGAAGAGTATGAATGGCACATACACAAAGAGCATGCCAATATACATATTGCACCTGTTTATGTACATCTGTCACTAATGGTTTTGTCTAACAATTTTCCAGCATACCCATTTTATGCAGGAACCATACCATGGCAGTGATGTTGGTGCTGTAACAGCTGAAACAAAATGTTGGCAGTTGCTGCAATTCTGCTGAATGTAATACAAGCAGATTTGTGTTCAGTGATTACTTACACACACCTTCCTCCCTACACATATTTGGTCAAATCACAATATGTATGAATGGCAAAAACAGATGAGTAAATATCTTGGCTAACATGCATTTTTGGTAGCACATTTTATAGTGGTGATAATGTGGTTAGATAGATAAATCACAAAACTAACCCATTTCTTGAAGCTCTGTTTTGGAAAGGTATTCTTATTGTTATTATTATGGCAAAGACCTGCATACTCTGTCTGTGAATATGAATGAATGAATGAGACAGATAATAACCAAAACTGCTTATGATTTATAAAATTATCAAAGTATTAAAATTATATTGAGAAATCAGTTGAACAGTAGCAAAACAGCAATATCAGAAATGTGTGGCATCATAATTACATAGCAAAATTTCAAGCATGGTTAAAACATTTACAAATTAGTTATCTTGTTCCAAAAAATGTCTCTATTGTTGACAAATGTGTCCAATGGGGAACCAATATCTAAAGTCCAAGAGAAGTTATGCACTTGATGTGTAGTAGCTCTGTGTATAAGAAAGTTTGGATTTGATCATCACTAAAAGCAGTGGAAAAGAAAAGGCCATCAAAATGTGAACTTACCTAAATAATAATTGCTCGTGCATTATATTTGGTGTGCAATTTTATTGTACCGAATACTGAAAAAGTATCATAATATTCCTGGTATACATATGTATGAAGTCTTATTTGGTGGGTGTTGCTACTGTACTGGAATTTCTCAACTAGTGATGTTTCAGCAATGTTTCCTGACACTGATTTAAGCAGAGTCCTGGAAAATTGTCTGCTAGTGTTAGTTCCATCAGTAAGATTCTGCAAATGTTTTGAAAACTGCTACAGCAGTCAATCAGAGCTAATCATCTGCTCCACTGGCCAAGATTTCTAATGGAATGCAGATCCAAAACAGTTCTGGATTATCCTGGGTGGCATAAAGTGTTCTGTCAAATTTGGATAAAAAACATTTTCAATGGTGCTAAAACCTATATAATTGTGCTTTATACAAAACTTTGAAAATTTAAGGTAACTGTTCAGGCAAATTCACATTTTGGTGAATTAAAAAAAAAAAAAAAGATTCTGAAGAGAGGAGGGAGAGCCAATGACTAGGTTTACACTTACACCATGTATATCACCAATAAAGTATCAAAAGTACTCTATATGTAAAACTGGATCACTGTAGTTTCAAGCTAGACAAATATGTGATAAATGTAGCTGAGGTATACATATGCACATTTATATCAGATTAAGGAGAACAAAATTCAAATTTTAACAAAATCAGCAGCAGGACATTAAACAAAATAGAGATTTTCAAGCAAGCCTAGTCAAGGATTAGTCTAAAAATTTCCATTTGGTTTGAAGTTATGTCTCTTATTCAAATATATATTATAGGAGTCAAACCACCCTCTGGTCATTTAGATGTCTCACACGTCTGTTAATATTCTAAACTGTCAAAATACAGAAGCAGATTAACTAAATTCGTCACACACCTTACCATTCTTTTAGTGATAAAATCTAGGTATATTTTCATTCTCTTTCTATAAAAAAAATCATTTACCAAGTGACAATATTTGGCTTGGGTTGTTTAATTTGTTCAAAATTTAAGATCGGTTAGTATGTCCACAGAAACACTACTCTAATTTTTTTTACCTTCAAATTGATACTCTCCAGCCAATTGTCTTATAAGTGAATCTCACTTCTGAATATTCTCTTTATTTACCTGTTGAAAGAGAAGTTTTTATTTTTTTAACTTGTTATTCGGGAAAATCAATTAGTAAAAACAACAAAGGTTTTCTAAACTTTAAATTTAGTGCCAGTCAAACAACTTATCGTGAGTGAAATTTCATTTATTCAAGTCACCATCTCAATCTACAGACTAACACCAATGTGGAACCAGTCAGTATCATATATTGAAATATTGTCTTTGTTGAGCAACTACTGGTGAACAGAATTTCTCACAACATTCTCACACTGTCCACTAGTCTCTGATGTTCTGAGGCTTATGTGATCCCACCATGCACAAACTTTATATTAATCAAGTTATTACTAATCATCTTTATGGGTTAACTCTCACTCAACTCGAACTGTGTCCATTTGCCAAATAAGTTCAACCTTCTGTGTACTGTTTTCATTAACAGCTCCTGCCAGTTGCCCATGGCAAGGTCTATCTGAGTTGTTTTTCTCCACTTTTCACACAATTCATACAGCACTAATCATCAATGCATGTGTCCATACAGATTCATCACACAATGATGAATCTCAATCAGTAAAATCTACTCAGCTGTGAGATGCTCAAATTACTAATCTACTTAACATATGGATCAAGCATTTTAAAAACTGCTGTAATATGTTATCTCCAGGTGAATAAAAGAAATGAAACTTTCAGAATATAGCAGCAGCATATAAAAAAACATTTTGTGTATGATTTTTATTACCATATCACTCAACATTTATCACAAAATAAATAGGTATTATTAGGTCGTTACAAAAGTTTTGTTGGTTTTTATATTATATTAATTTGGGGTTCATTTTTTGCATGCTTGAGGTTTATATAGATAGGTTATATATTGTTTTGTAGCGTGTGCTTTGGCATACATTTGGCAAAGCCTACCTTCTTAAAAATCATACAATGGATATTTGTTTCGGGGTTCGGAGTAAAGCATGGATAGAAAAAATGTTTGTGCCATTTTGCTTCATGAGTTCAAACCGGGTCACCAAGCGAGCGAGGCAACCAGTGACATTAAGCAAGCATGGGACGAGGACACATTGAATGAGCACACAGTACAATGATGCTTTGCAAAGTTTCAATCGGGAGGTGTGAGGCTCGAAGATAAAGAACATAGCAGATGTCCTTCCAGCTGTGATGACTACCATCTGAAAGCCTCGGTTGAAGCCGATCCAAGAAAAACAGTGCAAGAAATTGCTCAAGAGCTTGACATAAGCCCTGAAACTGTTTCCAGCCAGGTGAAAAAGCTTGACAAGTGGGTGCCTCACTCACGAGTTGAATGAACAACAACGACAAAATTGTTGACTGGAAATCTGCTCTTCACTTGTCATGAGAAACAAAATCCATCACAACTGAAAGGTACTGTCGTGAATTAAATATTGTTCATCAGAAAATTTCCCAACGGCAGCTGGCATTGTTGAATCAGAGAGGCCCAATCCTGCTCCACGACAATGTTCATCCTCAAACTGCATAAGTGACTCTTCAGAAAATGAACATGCTGAGGTACAAAATTCTCACACACACACAGTCTATTTACCAGACCTTTCTTTCTTCTTTTCAAGCAACTCGACAGCTTCCTTTGTATGAAATCCTCCAACCAAGCAGCAAATGAAACAGCCTTCCAACAGTTTATCAACTCCATTAATCCAGATTTTTTTCAAAATGTTATAAATGCGCTTGCACAACTGCACTGATTATAATGGAACTTACTTTGATAAATAAACTTCACGTTCAGAAACGATACAAAGTCTCATTGTTGCAGTAAAAAGAAAAAAACCAACGAAGCTTTTGTACAATTGATTAAAGCTTGACTTTGGTTGGAATGTCATGCATTTGTTTGTTTTCAATCTACTCAAATCATAAACATTACCAGAACAACAAACCAAAAAAATGTGTATAATAAATGGAAAGACATGGATCGTTTTTGTGCTCCATCCTTAACACACAATAAACAGAATATGACAGATGCAGATTTTAAATATTAAATCATGAATAATCCAGCCTGGAAAAATGTTAGGTTGGTTCATCCACACTTAAAAGTGAAAACATTTGAATGAATACTGCCCATACTTGTCCTCAACAACTGTATAATGGAAGCTTCAAAGAGAAACCATTTATCCAATTCTTCATTTTTATAATCGTCCTCTGGCAGCACTTGACAATTATTTAAGCAACAGTTTAAAATTTACTGAGATAAACCTGATATAGATAAGTTTATTAACAAAATATTTTAGTTCTGGAGTAAGTAAAGTCTAATTAATTTCTCAGAATTCAGTGTTCCTGTCCCTAATGCTTTTCCTTCCAATACTCATTAGTAGATTTACTTTTTAAAATTTTTTTTTAGAAGAGGGTATGACAGATAGGAAGGGTCTTATATTGAGAAGCATCGATAGAGCTAAAGAAATTCAGGTAAAATCTAAAAGCTACCACATGGAGACAGCAAACCAGAACAGGAACTTTGGGTATAGGTGAGACTCACTTGGGCTTCCTGTTCTAACTTGCCCAGATCTAGCAGTAGCTTGGATTCAGTTTTCTGCAATATTTTGCCTTACTGATCAGTGTCTCTTGCTTGAGCTCAAGCTGAAAAATGACAAGGTGAAAACTCATGAAACTATACTTATCTTTAGGTAGAGAAAAAAAATATTCAGAAAAAAAGAGAATAGTAGTTCTTTTGAAACAACAACATTCTGCTCAAACCTACAATCAAAGATACCACAGAGTCAGTTCTGCAAGTATAGGAAAGACCCTGTTTACATTTGAAGTATAGGACTATATTCTGTACTGTAAAGAAAAGATAAGAAAATCTTTTTGTCATCAACCACTGTCACAATGGGAACCCAACGGGTTCACGGGTCATCTAGTATATATTAATTATACTGTACCCTAGTTTCAGGAAGAACACAACATCTTTTTTAATCTTTAGAAAAAGCACTGCATGAAATATCGAGTTTCCATTCAATGAAAGCCAATGAAAACTGAATCCATCTCGGGCTAGTTTCTGCTTGTGCAATCTGCACATTGCCACATTTCCAGATGATGTCTGTTAATAAACACCTGATATTTCATGCAGTGAACTCAAAGGTTTCTGACTGAACAAATCAGATTTATAAAAGGAGGTTGAGTTTGATACAGCAAATCTTACCAATGTCATTTGTTAGTTTATTGATGTTGGCTTGTATGGACAGGAGATTGTAAAGCTTTTCCTGAAAGAAAATTATACAGAGATACTGAGATAATGTCAAATTATCGCTGCTACAAAAATTATTGGTCAGTGAAAGATCATGAGCTGACTCACCCAGGTAGGCTAATAAAAAGGGAGGGATGGATGGATGTTAAAAGTGAGGGCAATCTGCCAAAACTTTATTAAAAATAGAAAAATCTATCTTCATCTTTCCACAAGATCACTACAAACATGACTATAAAATTACTTACTATTTAAATCTACATTTCAAAAATCAGTTTACCATCAAGTTCTCCAATAAAATGCAGTTCTATTCAGCTCTTCTTTTGATGTTGGAGTTATTCTCAGCTGAGAGGTCATGCCAGCTATTAATAAACAAACTACTGAAAACCATCAAAATTAATTACTATATAACTTCTGGCAGCCAGTTTAGATTAGAACTCATATTGTGCAAGTCCTAATATTACTGAAGTGTATAAAACCCCCTTTCCTCAAATGTAAATCACATCTTTAAGTAGTTACACCCGCTTTAACAACATAACTTGACATGGTCATTAGTCACCAAATTCAATGAAACAACTGTGAGATTATAAACTACAAGAAATGTTGACAAAAGAGAATTTTGAAGACAGGAACATTAAACGTTTGCTGAGACAATAAAATTAGATCCCTCAAGTGGTGATAGAAGTTCACATAAAAAGCACCGTAGATAAATTCTCATAACAATAAATTCTATTCAGTATTTGAGAGGTAAATAAAATAAAGTTTAGGTTCAATCTAATCTTCCTGTAAGGGCCACCAAAGGTGTCTGTGGGAATGAATTTACTCAAAAAATATATGGCAGCATCTGCTCACAGTATGAGGGAAGATAGCAGAGTCTAAGTGGAGGCTTGAAACTTACCTCAACTGGCTGCAACGTTCCTATGGATTTTTCCAATTCTTTATGTTTAGCTTGGTCGGCTTCTAGATTTTCTTTTAGCTGTAAAAACAAACAACACACAATCACAGGAAATCAGTTTTTTAAAAATCAGATCAGTGTTTCTACAAAGATAAATTAAACAATATCAAAAACCATGAAAAAAATTTTTGTTTTAAATGAAAGAAAAATTAGTTTTGACTGTGCATGATAATGTTTATAACTTGTTCAGTCAATCTAATATCTTTTCTTTCCAAGAAGAGTAAAAAACTACTGAAAAAAACCAAATGTTCATCCATCCCCCTTCTCTAATTTCTTTCTTTTTCTCTCTTTCTAAAAGCATTAAAACTAGCAAAAAATATCACACATCCACTAAACAACTCACCTCACACACGCCTTCTGCTTGTACTCCTTCAGGTATTTGATATCACGCCTGTACAACTTCACATTGGCATCCTGAAAGATGTACAAAAATAATACATTAGCATAAAAAGGGCAAAGACAGGATTAAAGTTATTATTTGTTATGTTGTTAAATTGTTAAATTGCCTTATCCTCAAGCAACTTAGATTTCCTCAGTTTGAAAATTTAGGTAATAACTTTCTTAGAAATATAGAAAGTGGAAAACATTAGCATTATTATATCCAATAAGTTAAATGAAAAGTGAAAGTGAGCGTAGTAAAAACAAGTGGGGCACAGGTATGCTAAACTATACAAACAGTTAGGGTTCTGGTTCCTCTGTACAAATCACTACTCAGATCCATCCTGGAGTAGGCAGACCAGACACAGAATCCTCACCACTTTGTTTTCATTGAATATTCAAAGACAATTCTAATAGAATGATCTGATGTGTCAGCAGTTATAGTCAAGAAAGAGTACAAAAGTCTGGAATGTCTGGTTGAAATAATAGCATTTTAAAAGAGACATGAGAAAAATTCAAAATCTTCTTCAGGTGAAAAAGCATCTATTAAAGGAATTAGCTACCTCAGGCTGATGCTCAAGGTGATCATGCACAAGCAGGCAACACACACACACAAATTAGATTGTGTTTTAAAAATCTTGTGTTTAACAGTTGAGTGAACACTTTCTCCACCTTAAATCTCAACTTTGAGTTACAGGCCAGTTTGACTTAACTTTTGCTAAACAGACAGAGAGAAATAAACCAGAGCCATACCAAATTAACACATAATGGATGTCTAAAAAATAAAATGAAAAAAAACTTTTTTAATTCATAGTTGACCAAAATCAGATTACTATTTACTATTAAACTAACAGTTTTGCATACTATTATACACTGGAACTTTATAATGTTAATTTTTGTTTGAGTTCCATCTTTGTATGGCTTTTTTTTTATTAAACACTAGTGCAATATTCGCAGTTTGGTCAGTCTCATTTTCCAGAATATTCTCTTATCACTGCTTATGAGGCATAGGCTCAGTTTTATATATTCTAGTTGTTGAGTTTCTGTAAGTTGAGAACTAAAGAGCAATGCTTGGCAATGAGGATTTAGACTTGTTTACAGGGAGAGGAAGCAGAAAGAAACTTATAGACACATCCAAACATCCAGCCAATCTGTTTGCAGAAGGTGTGCATCTTTGTGCAGAAATTCCATTACTGCAATTTTAGAAATACTGTGAATCATAATCTGTGATTCTCTTATCATGGGGAATCTGTTCAACAATGATTTGCTAAAAGTCTCTTCAGGAGAAGCTGGACATCAAAAGGTGTAACTGAAATTGTCATGGCATCAAGCTGCTGAGACAAATGGCATTTAAATTCAAGAAAAAACTAGAGCTCAGAAATTAAATTTAGAAAATATTAAATGAACGTGTGTATTTTAAATAATACATCTTTCAAAAACAAAATAAGTAATTTTTCAAAAGTATTCTGCTAAAGCGGGTAGTTAATTATATTAAGTTTTTGTGTTTGATTTTATTTCCTAACAAGATTTTTAAATAAGTGGATATCTTGACAATTTCTGAACCTAGTTAGACAGATATAAAAAAAAGAAAGAAATGAGGGTGTTACCTCGCTCCTGCTTGATTTTCCTGATACAGTCTAAAGCCTTAACATAGCGTGTGGAAGCAAAATTTGGCATCAAATTTATCCCTCAAGGCTTTCCTTCACTAAGTGGCCTACAAAAAAGCAGCAACAGAAGAGATTAAAGTCTATTTTAAATATGGAGAAATTTAAAAAAAATAAAAATTTAACAATAAATGAACATATTCATATATTATAATGATCAAGTAATATTTCTTGCTTCAGAACAATCTTTTGTAAAGGGATAGTCTCTGTGCAAAAAACTTAAAATCATTGATTTCACAGAAGTCTAAAAAGAACTTCCACATTAAATTATTTTTATCAAAAAAATTACAGCAGCAAATGGTTATCCATTAAAATTTTGAAATCAGTATCTAGTGCTTTAAGTCAGTCAGATACAGTGTTTCCAAAACGTTATTTATCTTGTGCTAACCATTTTCAGGTATTTAGAGAGTTTGGTTGCAGAAACTACATGGCCTAAAACAAATTATTTTCTCAAAATACTATTGAGGATAGTACTTCACATTTAAGGACAATCCCCCACTTAAGGTCTCATGTAGTTTACTACATTAAATTTTGAGACTGTAGTTATACATAGATTACACTGATAAGACCATCTATGAGAAGTTGTTTCTCTTTTGTCTGGTCAACCTTGATTTTCCTCACTTACCATGTGGCTGCAGTTAATAGATATAGGTAAGGTCAGGATTTTGGGAAAGTCTGTTCAAAGTCAAAGCGAAAATTTGTGGAATTTGTTTCCTCAAATATGATTGTTATTAATTTGTATATTTACCATTCACACATTATACATTATGTATCCTGTCAGTCTGATTGTGAATTTCCCTTTTGTATATTTGTGGAGTTTTGATTTGTTTTTCTGTTAACAATGGATAAAATTTACACCCCAAATGCCACTGCCCTCCCCTTGTTTTCTTTTCAGTTATACTTAATTTAAGATGTTTCATTCTGAATATATGTGAAGAATATAATCCAGTCTTTCATGGAGCTCTGCGCAGCATCTGGCTCTTCAATTTGAGTTAATTTTCTGAGATTTTAGTACATCATTCACAATGATGTGGAAGATACTACCTGCATGGTTTGGAAGTAGTACGAAGCAGATATGGAAGCATCTGAGCATTAGAAATCTGCAAGGTGAAAGCATCCAGCATTAATGAGCACACACACCAAAGTGTAATGTTTTCTACAAGGGCCTAGTGGCTGAAGCAGTCATTTAAAAACATTTATCCAAAGTGAATTGCTAATTAGTAACATCTCCAAATCATTTGTCCAACATTCAACTCTTAGATCCTCAGTTAAGACAT